>JAHWXV010134000.1:0-18949 GCA_024586415.1 Phrixothrix hirtus | reverse complement strand
GAGCGTTAGCATTGCATCCCTAACTGCAGAACGCGAGAAGGACGGAGGAAAGTTTGATACCATCCGTTATAAAATAAAAATCTATGTAAAATTAATATAAAAGACTGATTGAATGACATGCTAATTTATTAAGTGGGCACGTGCCCTTGTGCCCTTTAGAACGAGCCTCCACTGCGAGATAAGGTATCCGGAACCAAATGTTCTTTGCCCTTCCGGTGAATAATATTATAATCATACTGTTGGAGTCTAATGCCCATCGAGCTAGTCGACCTGATGGATCTTTCAAATTGTGTAACCAAACCAGTGAATACTGATCTATAACAACCGTAAAATGGGAACCTTCAACATACGGTCTAAGTTTTTCAATGGCCTATAAGAATGCGAGACATTCTTTCTCCGTTACGGAATACTTTCGCTCATTCCTAGCAAGAGAACGGCTTAAATAACAAACCACTCGTTCTTGTCCATCAATTCCTTGTGTTAACACTGCACCAACACCGAAATCAGAAGCATCGCTCTGCAAACAAAAAGTGACCGAAAAATCGGGACACGTCAAAACAGGAACAGAGACTAAACAAGTCTTAATTGAGTTCAAAGCGGCTTCACAAAGTTCGGACCAACCAAATTTAGCATTTTTCATCTTGAGTGAAGAAAGCGGCGCGACGATGGTGAAAAATTAGGAATAAAATGTCGATATCATAAAGCCTTGCCAATTATTCGAATGACTTCTTGTACAGACCTGTCTGGATCAACCAGTAAACCTTTCGAATTTACCACACAACCTAAGTATGTGAGCTCGGCTAGACAAAACTTACACTTGTCCTTGCTTAATGTTAAACCTTCGCCGGTCAGAGGAGTCATCACGCCCTCTAAAATTCTCAAATATGTCTCAAAATAAGTTGTACAAATAATTACGTCATCCAAATAAACGAATACGTAAGGTTCAAGTTCGCGACCCAACACCGTATCGATTAGTCTTTGCCACGATACTGGGGCATTCGATAGACCAAATGGTATCCTTTTGAATTGAAACAGTCCTCTAAGAGGTACAGTAAACGCTGTATATTGTTTCGCCTTTTCCTCCAGCGGAATCTGCCGGTGTGATTATATTATCCACCGGAAGGGCAAAGAACATGTGGTTCCGAATACCCTTACCCGAATGGTTCCACTGATTGACTCCTTTACTAGCTCCGCTACTTCAGAAGATAAGCTAAACCTGAATGTCTCTTCGGATACTTAAGTTGGTAAGCGCTGATCCTACTCGTTATAACCGATGGAGAGCCATTGATGGAACGTATGGCGATTCTTAAGAGACTACATGACGAACCCACAGCAGATCACTTTGACATCCATAAAACCCATGATCGGGTTTTTCAACGTTATTATTAGCCTAAAATGAAGGCTGATGTCACTAGATACGTAAAAAGGTGTTCGCTGTGCGCGGCTCAAAAGCCAGAGCAAAAACGACCCATAATGCATATGTCAGGCCAGCCGAGTGTCCATAAGCTATGTCAAATGATCGCGTTAGGCATTACGGTCCACAACGATACTGATGTCCCACTAGCTTCTCGGAGGAGGGAGGATTACAGATAAATTGCACCAGCACCGTCCGTGGTCTAAAGGAAACGCTGGAAACGCGTACAAGGATTCGAAATATAGGGGAGGCGCTACTACTCCTGATGGGCCGTATACTGAATAGTACTGTTCCTCGGAACAAGGAAAAACGGTTCCGTGACCTATAGCTATGTTGTTCGGATGTTGCCTCTTACGACGACACCAAATAATAATATAAATTAAGACCGTAGCTAACGGGAAAGGTACCTTAACTAAAAAATATCCCCTGAGATACAAAATATTAATTATTAACTTATTCTAGTTCAAAATAAAAGTTTAGTTGAGTAATACGATATATCTATTTCTAAAGAAATGGCTTATTTAGCATACACACAAAAAAACAACAGAGTACAAAAGTTTACAGGTAAGTTCTCCGTCTTTTGAATATCGCCTAATTCAAGAGGTGCGGGGAAAACTAATCAATCTACTAAACACTAATATAAGGGTTTAAATATGTTAGGAACCGTCAACGCAGATATGCGCCAATAAGCCGGACAGAAGGTATGTATTAATAGGCTCCCCTCACAACGGGAAGGTTTAAGCTGGCCTCTACAAGAGTTGGCAGCCGGGACGTCGAAGTAAATTGGATTCTTGCCAATATGTGTTGATATTTTGCTTACGCCCTTCACGGGTAAACAATATGGAAGCAAAAGAACAATATTATAAAAGGTGCCTTAGTCTTATTCGTCACTTCGCCGAGCTTCTAGATTGCCCTCAACCAGAATCGCCCATCGTGATTTATTTATGGATTCCTGCACCCGCAGAGGGACCTAATATGTCTAATGAAGCTGCAACCGGAGTGGAAAAAGCAGGTCAATCCCCAGAGATACACTATTCAATCTCTCAGAACTGGTATTCCGATATGCTACATCTTCGGAGTCCTTACATACCCCCGAACACTTCAATCAAAGGAAACGCGCACACAGCCGATTCTTTCAAGTACAAACTACGCATGTATTAACTACCACGCCCGGGGGTCTCGCGACGAGTTATTACCAATTATACACCGACTAAATCCACCAGATGTGAAAAATTGCGTTAATTGTCAATTTAATTTCGATTACATATTTCCCAATCGTCACGGAGCGTAGAAAAACGCTTCTATCGTATTTTATCCGACAGGAAACTCTCTTTATTTATTATTTTTTGTTGTCCTGCCAGCCATGCCGTTACTCAGAACATACGGTGGCAAATTTTAAAAACAAATTTGTTTATTAAGCGCGGAACGTCAACAAAACCTGAAAAGTGTCGTAAAAATGCGCAAAACGCATACCTGAAACTGTGATTAACAGAGAGAACCAACTTATACAGCGGCACATAAAACGCGATAACACTAAGGTTGTTTATGAATGTAATTAGTGTAAAAAGTTTATAGGCGACATATAATTGAGAATCCAAAACGTCAATGCAAGGCTGCCAGCTCAGCGTAGAAGGCAATGGGTCGAATTAAAAAAGTTATTGTGACCGAAACACTTGTAGAAACAAGTTAAACAGACATCTAAAAAATGAGTTAGTATGAAATTCGTTGTAGCAGTGATTATGCTCTTTATGAATCTGGAAGATACAGGAACAACACCTTAGAAAGGAAATTGTCAACTGAGAGGTCGTCGCAAAGAAGGTAGCGCCATAACGTGGGGCTTGATAAAGCTTAATACCACCAAGACGGTTGCATCTAAACTCAAGGTTCGAAAACTCGTATTGCCACAGAGAAGGCATCACAATGTCATTGGCACACGAACGTAGACCTCGAATAAACACGGGGTTCTATAAAACTCATTGGCACAAGGAATAAAGTATCGCACAAATGTGAAGCTTGATGCAGCTTATCACTAAAAAGGCAGTGAAAGTGAGAAAATGTCACACGAAACATAATGATCTAATAAAACTTTACCGATACACATACACGTATGCAAATACAAATATATGACAAAACTCGCTGATGGCGCCCAAATTAAAATACAGTGTATAAATGGGAAAAAACGAATGAAAATAAATCTAAATAATCAAAATACATGCAAATATACATACATATGTAAAGTGCGTGCACATAACTAGCTATAAATATGAAATACAGGGTGTACTGGATTAAAGGTACATTACTTTAACAGCGCAACAAAAAACGCTTATAAACTATGTGTCTAAATTGCATAGTTTCCGAAATATTTGCAATCAAAGTTTTCAGCCCGCTCCTGCTTTTTAACTTGGTCTACTGTATTGAACAAGAAATAGCTGGTTGGCAATACATCTTTAGCCACTAACCGAAGCCGAACCATTGATGAATAGTTCTCAGTCGATTATTATAAATACTCGATACGTTACTTACCGTTTAAAATATAAAGTTTTATTTTCTTCCATAAAATTTCTAGTGATCTGTTAATTCTGTAAGTTTATAATTTCTTTAAAATAAAAACAGGGTTAGATACGATTTTTAATATGTATACATTTGTATTATTGATTATGAAACCATTTTTTATATAACTTGCATTTTTACAAACCCGCTTTAATACGGTGTTATTAATTCATATTTACAATCACTTGTGTTGTGAATAATTTAAATTTTGTGAAAGTAATTAAAAATCTAAACGATAAATGAATGTCATAAATTTAACGTAATTTGTATGCAGCATAAAATATTTATATATAAGTTATTGTGGATCAAACTTATCTAAATTTCAGATATTTATAATAATTAATCGAAAAATTACTTATAATTAATAAGAAAATTTGAAATATTTTAAAGGAATACGTTGGATTGCTTTTTATTAAAACAGTTGACTGTAAAAAGCACATTATTAGTAAATGTAAACTGACACTGTGTAAACAAAAATAAAGTAGTGTTTATGTTTGTAAATACATTTCATGGTAAAGCATATACAGACCCGTAATCTTGATAGATTTGCACGCGAAAATTTACAAAAAAATTTTTTAAAAGTTCTCGATGTAACTTCTCCAAAAAGTCACTCGTTAGCTTTTTCTAAAGTTTATCCTTTGAATAATTCCCCAAATCTACCTTTGTTAGTTTCTTCAAAAGCTAATCCAGGACAACTACCAAAGCTTTTCACCCCTAACGTTTCAAAAAGTCTCGAATGACCTCACCAAAGAGTTATTTTCTTGACAGCCTCTCCTAGAGCTATACTAATATAACTTTCCCCAAAAGCTCCTCATATTGGCTTCTTCGAAAGCTAGATATGCCGAAAAACTTCCTAATCTTCAAATGATTCTCCACTGTAACATCTAAAAGCAAAATATGTTAACAAAGATAACGTGATAATTGAATATACTTACCCCGAGAAAAAAATGTGTAACCTAAAACAAAATTCCAAAGGATTCATCATTGCAATATGTACCAGGTACTTAAGCGGGCGAAAGCAATCACACTTGGTGAAAGGCTCAAATAGCTAATAGGATAAAGAAGTGGAACTTGAAATTCGACAGGCCACCAACCCTATTTCATTTCTTAAAAGGATCGAAGAGCTGCAATCCTGTTATAATATACAAGATCACGATTTACTACAATTTTTATCAGGACTATTAAAGAATATAGTGATATGAGTATTATGATACAGAAGCAACCATGATGACTGGACAACATGGAATGATTTTACCGAAGCTCTGAAAGCGAACTATTTACCTCCGATGTATGAATATAGACTAGAAGAAGAGATCTGCAATCGCATCCAAGGACATTATGAAAAAATCCGAGATTTCAGAGTGGCACTACAGACATTAATGCGAAGCCATGGTAGAATCCTGTTAATAGATGAAATTGAAAGATATTTTGAAAACTTGAAGCCGGAATACAAAATAACATAACTTATTACAATGGATGAAGAATATGAAAGTCTGCAAATCCAATCGACACGGTTCAAAAAACCCCCCAATCCAAGCCTGACGTACACGAAAAAAATCGCGAATAGCATCGACGAATCAACCCCAATTCAGAAAGAAGCCCTTCGCACGAAATAACAAAACCCCATCCTTAATAAGCAGATTTATCCCCCAGCCAAACTATAGCTGAAAAATCGAAAGCAACAGATAGGCCTCACCCCAGAAAAATGAGAAAATTACGGCTACCAAGGTCAACGAATTTATTGCTACCAGTGCGGAAAAGATAACGCTAAGAGATTGTAACACAAAAACAATAGCAAGGCTCAACCCTTAACGTACTTAGGTGGCATAAAGATGGAATTCTGAAAAACCCTAGATGATATAAGAAAAGATAATCAACCTCCTAAAGATAATAAACCCTTCTAGATAATTGTTTTTATTGAATTCAGCTTTGTTACAGCGTAGCGCGTGAGGTTTGAAATGCAAGACAAATTGTGGGACGATAATACAACGGAGAACAAGGGCTTCTTGGGGTATCTCCGTAATCTTGATTTTTCTTTACATTACAAAGGATCGTTGACAAGGGAGTGAGTGCGATTTAGTGTGAATTTGCAAGTTATCCAAGGGAATTTTATTTTAGAATCAAGTTTTTTTTGTTTTCATTTTGTTTAAATAATGCTTTTGCACTTTTAAAAACAAAACTGTCCACGGCGTAAGGGGTCAGCAATTAAAAAAATTGTCCCACTAGTACTTTACATAGCGACATCAAAATTACGCCGTCATTATTGTAACTAAACCCTCCGCGATAAAAAAATAATTAGAGATAAAATTATAAAACATGACCTATCGCCCCATTTTACAGTACATTATTAAATTACGTCTTAGAAAAAATAGCGAACCTTACCAGAAATAATAAAAAAAATAGGGTGTGAGGTAAACCTGACAATATCTTATATTAACTAAGTGTCATTAAAGCTTACTGCAGCGTGGGGTTATACAAGTTATCTCTTAGATATTTTAAATGGGGCTCTATAAGGAGCGTGGTAGGGGTTCGTTAAAGTAAAAGTGTTTAATCCAGTAACAAATTTGGGGGAATTTGAAAAATAACATACGCATATAAAAATATAATTTAAATTAAAGTGTATGTAAAAATTCATAGGTTTTAAAGGACCACGACAAATTAAAAGCTTGTCGAAACTTATGGCGGGGGAAATTGGGGTTTGGTTGCAAATAACGAGAATTTGATATAAAACAATGAAATAAAAGATGTAAATTACTTAGCTTAATCTGTGACTTCTTTATCTTGCAATTAGTTGTAGAAAACACAAAGGAATTTAAGGTATAGGATAGTTAGGAGTAATTGAGGATATTTTTAAAACCACTGCAAGACTAGATTCCTTTTTTTATATCTGGAGGTTGAAAGTTGCACAATAATTATGTTATTGAACACGACACGAAATGAATTTATTTCATATTGTAATTAACACAATTGGGATTTCATTTGTAATGCCATTGTTGGCAATAAACGACAGAAACGATATGAGGTGGTGTTACTTTCAACACCTAAACGAAAGTAAAGATTGGGTGGTGTTGATGCTTACAACACCTAAGCAAGAATAAGAATGAAACGAGACGGGGTGGTGTTGGTACTTGCAACACCTAAACGAAAGTGTGAAAGAAACGAGATGGGATGGTGTTCGTACTTACAACACCTAAACGACAGACGAGACTGAATAACAGTTGCAGTTTTACATGAAACGAAAGTGGGGGGTCGCGAATTGAGCGACGTTTAGTAAGAACTAAAGTACTATGCTTTTTGGAAGCGTTCATGAAAAATGTACAAAATTAAAACTGCAAATTAAAGATACGTAAATATATAAATAGATTCAAAATATATTTTAAATATACACAGCTGGCGCATACATAGGGGTTATATCCGATCCATTTAGATACGAAAGTCATTCCTAATAAAACTCATTTAATGTCTGCAGAACTATTTACGAAACTCATTCCTCTAATACTAATTAGGTATTTCGTAAAGCGTTTTAATAATAGAAAAGGGTAATTTGAATTATAGCTGGTCTCTACGATTACGAGTAGGAGTCTCCGGGCAACAATAATTCCATTAATTATTAAGAAAGTCCAAATATAATATCGAATGTCAAAATCTATATCGACAATAGTGTTGTAATAATAGTGCGTTGTGTGTGAAGTTGTAAAGTTCAATGTTGCCGACTATTACCAATTCCTAAGCTGGATAGTACCAATCTGCACACATAAGCGCGCTACAATAGGATTACAACAACGCAAGGGTCGCGCTTTAACAGCACTATCGTTAATGTTTGAAATTAAAAAAATGTATTACATTTCGTTACAATACACTTTAAAAGAAAAACCAAAATGATCTTGGATTTTAAAAATATACGACGCGACGACACTTCTGTCAGACCTAATTAAGTAGCCCTTTCTTATCTAAAACCAAACGTGTTTCGCCAACTTCAAAATCGATCGAATAAGTAATTCTCATGACGTTATCTTCCACAAACTTAAAAACGTCGAACTAAATGACGCGTCTAACGAAGGATCGCGAATAAACCGACACAAAATGTACCTTTGCATAAAAGATATTACCTAAAATGTAGTCAAGGCTAAAAATTTTGTAAAAAATAGGGCCCTAATTATTAAAAAGAAACATGTAGATTTATGCAGAAAGGAGGGTTAATTGCACAGGAATAAAATTGTTCACAAGAATTATTATTATTAAAAATATGTTCAAAAAATGTGATTAATTATGTGAATAAAGAGATGAAAAGAATAGTTAATAAATACGGATCGCCACATGTAAAATAATTTTGTGTTCATGTTTAAAGTCCAAGAGTGGCGTTGGAGTATCCGAGAAGTACATACACAAACGCGCGTGCGTTAATCTAATTAATCACACTTTGTAATCTATAGGTTTGTGACAGTTGAAACTGGTATTAAACGTCTATTATGTTTCTCCAAAACGTCATAAAGTAACGAGAAAAACACGACACAATTCTACGCGTTTTTCTCGTTAAAATTATAAATCCAGAAGTTCAGTAGTTAAGGCAGTTAATTAAGATATTTTAAAATGACAAAAAAGCTTTAAGAGTGAAACTTAACGAACTAAACAAACCTGTAAATATTAGATTAAGTTATCCAGAAGTGAAATTAATAAATATTAAGAAATGTTGCGCAATATTAAGAAATTCCTTTGTATAAAATTTATGTTACATTGGATAAACCCAGCCGGACTAATTAAATAAAGAGTAAACTGCACCGAACCGAAGTAACAACATTATTCGCCGAATAAAGCACTCCGTCTCCGATATTATTTCAGACGACCAAATCTGCATATGCATACACTTAGACATTATCTTCGTGATGCGTACGGGTAACTCGAATTCTAAAAATGCATCATGATTCGCTGTAGACAAAAACCAGATCCACAGTTTCATTCAATTGAGGGGACGACGACAAACTTAGACAACAGAACCATTATTCAAAATACCGACGTCACGCCTTGTGAGACGCTGAGCACCGAGATGAGTTTATCCTGCAATTGCTTGTGTAACGCAGCCAATTGTCTAGAACACTGACGCCGTGCCGTACTTGAATGTTGTTGCTTGTGTAATGAATCGTGTGCGACGCCGAGTGTCGCGGCGTGTTTAAATCCTGAAGTTGTTATTGTAACGAGGATATTGTAATGTTGCTATCGTAACGGGTCTTGTACAACGCCAAGCGTTAACAAATGACGTCCCACAGTTGATCACGTATACGGAGTGAATAATTTTCAGGCCGCCGAAATGACGCTGAATCCCAAGTCGCGTCAAACCCGGGCCAATATTGCACCATTGAGAAAAAAGACCGAAAAGGTTGGGATCATTTCGAAAGTGCGACCTGACGTCATCTACCTAAATGACGTCGCCTCTAGAGTGAGTAATGCTCCGAAAGACTTTAACAGAAGGATCTTCGACCATATTGAAGCCAGTACAGCCCCCGACATCCCGGCCCTCAAGGCAGAGCGAACCGAGACAGGATATAAATTTTTTTCTTCCTGAAAACATTACAGACAGAGCCTAAACGTCATACGCTAACAATAGAATAAATCTACAACTCTAATAAAACGTCCGACATTGATCAGCGCTGCGGCAAGGGTAATATTGGATACAACAGATACTGCTAAAAGATTCTGAAATAAGTTCAAAATCGAGTAAAGCTCCACCACTTGATTTAGCAAAGCCATTACATGAAATTGATGACTAAAGGGAGAATCGACTTTTACTAGGAATTCAAATCTCACGCAATATTTTTTAATAACCAAATAATGTTATTTCTTAGATAATTACTTCACGGCCGATGTCGTGTTACAGCCTTTATACAGCAGGATTTATGCGAACTTTGAGATCACTTCATACCAGAAGTAAACTTGTTAGATTTTGTTTCCAATTATTGAAGAATTGTAAGGCTCCTTTAATAAATGCCAAAATAGAAGTATTTGTGTTTTGTCGTTTACAGAAAATCGTTGCACTTCTTCGTGGAAGAAAATGTGACAAGTACGACGGCACTGTGTACTTATGCGAAACTATTTAGGTGTTGTCTAAAATATCTTAATTATAAAGTAATTCAGTGTCTAAAAGCTATACAATAAATATTGAACATCCATATATTCCTTGTAAACAAAACTGCAGCCTACAAAAGCATAAATATTAAACCAAAATTGGCTATAATTGACTTTTTGTGTACGAAAGTCTGTGATATATTTACTTGAACGCAATATTTATTAAACTGTATTTCGCTGAGCTGTTAACACAATAAAAATTTCAGTATCTCTGATTCTTGGACGATGTCAAGAAGGTGATTAATGGTCAATCTACATTAAGTAGTTACGAAAGACAATAATCTTCGGGCGAGAAATTAATTGCAATGACTGGATCCCAAATTTAATTATCGGGAAATGGAAAAATAGGAAATAATAGTAAACAAATAAGATGTTATTTAATCGCACATCATCACCGTGTAACATTTCAAAGTATATTTTTGATCCGCACGTTCAATAAAACTAATTTATATTTTAGCAGCTCGGGGTCGCCTGTCGTGGTGGGTAGGTTCAGAACGGCGAATCGGGGTTGCTGGTGGTTCTGGTGATTCTTGAGTTCACTCGGAATAAATCAGGATCAGTAATGTTAACGGAAGAAGCTTATGCATTAAAATGACGCGATCGGTGGATATAGTTTCAACTTCTTATATGAAACGAACTTTTAGCTAATTTATTTACGTTGAATTTGTAATTAGCAAAGCACTTTAATTTAACAAAATGCAACTTAATCTTACAGGTAAAGCTTAATATACTAATGTAGTATATTCTCATTCAATGACAGACCTCTCGGTACGAGTTCAGTCAAAGAACTTCCTTTGCATCAATTCAATCAATTGTCAACGTTTATTAGTTGAGCTTCAAATACAATATAAAAGAATATGATACCCGAAAACCCGACCATGACCATATGTAGACTCGATTTGTCTCTTTGGCGTGGTTAAGCTTTGTGGTTTACAAAAAAAGAAAAAAGAAAAGAGTTATGATTTTTATTATGATTTGTTACAAGTATAAGGCAAACAGAGTTTAGTTAGGTGTGCATGCTGGGCGATGGGCGTAGTCTGTTACGCGGACGGCACTACCGTTAACGCGGCACGGCACTTCAGTTTGCGAACCAGCACATGCGGCACTTGCTTGGAGCACAAGGTCATTAAGAAGTTAAAATAAAATTAAAATAAAAATAAAAAAATAAAAATAAAATAGTTAACATAAAATATTACTGTCTGCAATCGTTGTTCTATGTACAGGGTAAATATATAAGTTCATTTAATTTAATTGTTCAACACAAATAGCAGTGGCAATCAAGTGAGTAAAACTTAAAGTAGGTTGTTCGGTAATGGCTGTGGACACCTTCGGTAGCAGATTTGGCAAAACGACGCCAGGCGACGCAACGACGGACGACATCTGGACGTCGTTGATGGATGGTGTTGGGACATCTGCGGCGAATGGCGCCTCGACGGCAGTTGGCGGCGACGGTAGGCGCTGGGACGGAATGTGCCTTCCCCAGATGAAGACGTCGGCTGAAGTGGACGGCCAACTTTCAGGGCTTACCTTGTGTAGTAGGCCTCCTGAACGGCGTAGACACAATAGCTAGGTAAAGGTGCGTAAGCACATATGCAAGCCACTGCTCGTATTTGATAACACTTGAATAGCGCTTGATACCTGAAGGGCGTCGGAACGGTGCTACACAATAACTGACTTGAATTTCTTAGGTAGGCGGCACACAAGTTGAAATTAAAATAAAGACGAAACGTATTTAAAAACATAAATTCTATAATTTCAAAATAAGCAATCCAACAAAGTAACAATCAGTAAAAACAATATTATAAGTAAATGCAGTGAACGAATATTTAATAAAAAGAGATGCAATTGGAATACGCGTGGCGTTGATAGGATCTCTGGTGGCCTAGTCTGTTTGGTTAAGCTGGAGGTGATAATTGAAAGTACTTACGTGGGTACACTAATACTTGCGCAATTAGCACTTGTAACGGCACTTAACTATTGGTTGCACGACGAAGGACGTGGTGGTCCGTACCGAAGTGAGCGTGACTGTAGTTAGCGGAATACGAAGACTAAGAGGCCGATTTCCTCAAAGTTCGCGTTTATATATTCTTTATATTTTTTTTGTGCGTTTTGATTGGCCGATGCGCTGGCCATTGATGCTGTTGAAGGGGGCGTAATAGGTCTGTTACAAGGGTGTTACCCCCTGGAATCACACACGAGCACTACGCGGCCACGTCCCCTCCGCTTCGTTCTTGTTGGTCCTTGGGGGTGGTGAAGGCTACTGTCAGCTTATTCTTTGGAAGAGGGGAGCTGGGCAGTAGTTCTGAGCTCTAGTATCTAGTGTAAATAACTAGGACTATACCTATTAAAATGTGTTTACTAGCACAATACGCAGCTCTGCTGTCTAGCTGGGAATAAACTAACTTAAACTAACTAAGGTTGATTCTAAGTTACCTGGCACGATAACTACGATCAAGTGTTTTAATGTTGTTACACAATGTTTACAACGGGTCGATTGTTAATAACTAAATAGTACGTACCTACTGCGTCGACGCGCTGGGCGTCGGGACGCTGGTGGCGGCGGCGGCAGGTCGGTCACGGCGGGCGTGGCACAGGTCAGCTGGACGCTGGAGGTCTCTGCAGACAGGCGGCGCGAGACGGCTTTCGGCTGTCGGGACGGCGCTGTCGTCTGAGCGGCTTCGATGTCCGTAGCGGGCTGACGGACGCGGCACAGGGTGACGGGCGGCTGATGGTCTCCGCATGCAGGCGACGCGAAACGGCGATCGAGACGGCGCTGTCGTCTGAGCGTTGATGGTGCGTAGCGGGCTGATTGAGCGTGACGGCGAGCAGAGGGAAGTTCCTTGGCGGATCGGTGTCCGTAAGGGCGCTTTGCCTGATGCCGTCGGCTCATCTCTCCGAACTTCCGGATGCTTGGTCTCAATCTGCCTACTCCAAGCTTCTAGTAGTCTCCAGCAACTACTGATCTTCTTTAAGATTTGGTGCCCCTTTTATACTGTTTGACAGTAGAAAGCGGCGTAATGCTGGACTCCCATTGGTGATCATGGAATACGAATGGGAATTGTTTGTTTGAAATTGCATTATTGTGCATATGTAATAAGGTCAGTAGGTTGTCGGCAGTACGTGAGCGGATTGTTTTCGTGAATGTCCTGTAGGTCGTCTGGGAGTTGAATGCTGCCGGTGATGCTGCTTTATAGGATAGCGACTGGCAGGTAAGGAATCTACATCTTCGGCTTGCGGCGGTGCGGGAAGATGGTCCGGAAGATGTTGAGGTTGTATCGCTGCGGATGATCCGGGTCTATTGCGCGTGAGACGAATCTGGTATATCGGCTTCCGATTTGGGCGCCGATGGGAGGAATTCCGCCCAGATCTCAGACCTCCTAGGACGGGTGAAAGCGGTCCAAGCGCAGCATTCCTCTCACGATAGTCCGTTCTTTGGCGCTGAGAGTTTCTTGGTCCTCAAGTAGGTTGGCGACCTCGACTGGACGGGATTGGATGCTTTCTTGGGTCGCAGTGTGATGTGTCTTGGTCCTAGGTCTGCCCGTGCTTTCTAGTCACAGCTTGTCTGGGAGGAAAGGGTCCCTTTCCTCCTCGAGGGTGAAGTCCCGCATAGGAATTACCTATTAGGACTCCTTGGTTCTGTTGTTGTAGTAGAATAATCTATTATGTTCTTCGCTGCGTAGCTTCCCTCAACCGGGAAGATAGTATTCTTCCATCGCCTGTGCGTCACGAGTGCACGTATCGACGACAGAATGGGCTTTTCTATTGCATATGGAAAACATATGAGAATCAGAAAGACCAATTTCCATTGGTATTTCTAAATTACCAATAGCAGACCAGCATTTCGCCACTTCCTCCTGTCGAGGAGTATAGAAAGGGCACCAAAACCAAGAGGTATTCAGGAATCGGAGTGAGAGAGGGCTAGAGTCGCGCGCTAGCATCCACAGTGTCCGCACGTGTTTGTTAGTTGCTCTTAAAATTCAAATTGTATTATACCTTAGCCCCCTTTTATATATGTAAAGGTAGGTCGGGTATAGTACAAATATCCTAAACTTGCGATAATTAAATATCAGAAATGTACGACCGAATCGAAAGGATTCTACACCAAGCAGTGGCCGCTGTACGGGCGGAAAATCAATGCGAGACAGAAGAAATCCTATGAAACTTCCAAGATAGTATAATTACTACAATTAATCAGCTTAAAAATACAACAATGAGTTTCGACGGAGTAGTTATAAAGGCCACTAAGGAGTTCTATAATGCTCAAATGAAAGCGCAAAGTGCCGGCGCAGTTAAGAAACCCTCATACATGAGGGAACGGCTAGCAAAGCAGCACAATCAAACAAGTGCATTAAACGCCACCGAAACCAGCCGCGTCAATTACGATCGCGAGTGCCAATACAAATATATCAGAAGAAAGCGCGTCTACCAGTGTGTGCAGTGAACCAGTAAGAAGCGACGTGGTAAAATCATTAAAAGCCGCGAAAAACTTAACCGACTCTGACACAGAGATTAGTGACATGCAAGATCAAGAAGACTTCACGAAGGTGAAGAAATCAAAAAAGAGGAAGACACTGTCAGACAAGGGGGACGCAGGGCCAGCCTAAAAGATTCAGCTGCAAAATAAATATCAGGTGCTGTCCGACACCGAAGAAGCTATGGAGCAAATACCCGTGGGACGAAGACCACAAAAACGACCACCGCTAGTAGTACTGCGCAGTAAAGGAAACTGGGCCAAACTGGCGTAAGAACTAAGTGAAAAAGGACTGCAAATCACCGCAGCGAAAAACACCGCCCTGGGTATAAATATTCAGGCAGCGGACGAAGCCCACAGAGGCATAACCAAAACATTTGGCGAACGGCAACTGCCGTATCACACATTCTTGCTGCCGCAAGATAAACCCCTCAGGGTGGTGCTAAGAGGCATCCCTGAAGAAATACCGGACAGCGACATCGAGGAGGAACTAAAAAGTTTAAACTTCCTGGTCCTCTCATCTCGTAGGACGAGGAAAGGCAGGGAGAAAATTTCCATGCCGCTAAACTACCTATAGATTAACAAATCTATTTTCGTTATCAATAAAGATCGAAGCGCCGAGACAAGGAAAGCGGGGCACCGTGCAATGCCACCGTTGTCATAGATGCTGCCGCTCAATTTCGCGCTGCGTGAAATGCGGTTGTAATCACCAAACCGCAAATTGTGAAAAGTACAGACAGTCACCTCCCAGATCTGTAAACTATGGAGGCGAATATATTGCAAACTATAAAGGCTGCCTTCGTTACCCAAAACAAAAGCGTGAGTAACTGGAACTAAAACGCTCCGAAGGGAGAGAAAATATCACCTACGCCCAGGCGGCAAGTCAAGCAAAAAATGCCACAAACACGACAGAAGCCCAGAAAGCTACAACAGACCAAAAATATTCGTTTAGCCTGGATCAACTCGTATCCGCAGGTACTCTGCTACTGGAGACCTTAAAAAATGCCACAAATCTCAACGAAGGGATTTGCCAACTTATAATTCGCCTGCCGGAAATCTTAGCACACAACAATAAGAACCATAAACTACTGACAAATCCCCTCGAGGAAAGCTGCAACCGCAGCGACACAAAATCCAGTCAAAGATCAATTTCGACGGAAGCAAGAGGATATAAATCTTCGGTATTCCATATCATGGAAAGAACACACAAAGGTATTCAGTAGTTGGTGTAACTACTGGGTACTTGGAGTAGGCATATTGAGACTAAGTAACCGATAGTACAGAGAGCTGAGCCTACGGTATCAGTAAAGCGCCCTCACGAACGTCTCCCGAGATTATTCGCCGAAGAGCTTCCCGCTGTCCGACCGTAACTCGCCGCCAATCTGCTGCGAGCCACCGATCGCCCAGACGACCAGTGCCGCTCCAGCCGTCAACGACCGTAACGCACCGCCAGCCTACTGCGAGCCACAAGCCGTCAACGACCTACCGCCGCCACCCAGCGTCCCGACGCAGTAAGTATGCGATTTTATTGATAATTGTATGTTACTTCGTTCTTAAAATTTTTTTAACATATGCTAGACACTTGATCCTCGTTATCGTGCCCAGTTAACTTGTAATCAAACCTTAAGTATCATTTTAGTTAGTTTTAACTTGCGCTAGACATTTGATCTCAGTTATCGTGCTAGTTAACTTAGACTCAAAGATTATCATTTTTTTTTGTTATTTTACTTACACTAGACACTTAAGCTTAGTATCGTACTAGTTAACGTAAGAATCAAACATTAATTTGCCATTAAGTGAATTCAGTTATGTAATAGTCAATTAGCATAAGAGTGTACATAATAGGCATAAGGAGTGCGCGCAAACTACAGTTCAGCTCCCTTCTTACAAAGAATTAGCTGGCTGTAGCCACAAGCCATCCAGAGACCTGCAGGAACGAGGCAGAGGGGACGTGGCCACATATCGCTCGTGCGGTGTTCAGGGCGTAACCCCCCTGTAACATTTTCACGTGCGAGTTAAACACAACCGATACTTTAGCGAGCGACCGTTCCTTACGGCATTAAGATTGGAACTGTCCTTTGCTTACTTTCACTTTCTCACTTTATTGTCTTGGCGAATGGAGCCCTAACATATTTCATCTTTTATCTCCGACGGAGTAGTTTCTTATATTTGGTGTTACAAGGATGTTACGCCCTGGAACCACACACGAGCGCTACGCGGTCACGTCCCCTCCGCCTCGTTCATGTAGGTCTCTGGGTGTGATGAAGGCTACTTCCAGCTAGTTCTTTTAAAGAGGAGAGCTGGACAGTAGTTCTGCGCGGACCCATTGATGTCTATCTTACGCTAACTAGCACGAAACTAAGATCTAGTGTCTAGTGTTAATAACAAGGAATTATAACTATGAGTTTGGTTTGACTAGAACGATACTAAGCTCTAGTGTCTAGGGGAATAAACTAACTAAACTATGCTAAGTTATCTGGCACTAACTAGGATCAAGTGTTTAATGTAGAACTAACTAACTGATGTATGATTCTGAGTTATTTGGTTACAATAACGACAATCAAATGTTTAGTGTTGTTACGAAAGTGTTTACAAAGGGGCCGATGGTTAATAAACCAATATGCGCGTACTTACTGCGTCGAGGCGCCGGGCGTCGGGATGCTGGTGGCGGCGACGGCAGGTCGTTCACGGCGGGCGCGGCACAAGTCGACTGGGCGGCTGGAAGTCTCTGCAGGCGGGCAGCGTGGGACGGCTGTCGGCTGTCGAGACGGCGTTGTCGTCTGACCGGCTGACGGAACATAGCGGGTTGGCGAAACGTGACGGCTGGCAGCGGGAAGCTCCTCGGCGAATCGTCCATGAGGGCGCTTGACTTATGCCGTCAGCGTAGCTCTACCTAACTATCGGATACTTGGTCTCAATCTGCCTACTCTAACCACCGAATAGTTCCCAACTACTAGTCACTTGGTCCCAATCTGCCTACTCCAAGCTTCTAGTAGTCACATCAACTACTGAATTTATTTAGGATTTGGTGTCCTTTTTATACTGATGGGCAGAAGAAAGTAGCGTAATGCTGGACTGCCATTGGTATTCATGGAATACCAATGAAAATCGTTGATTTAGAATTGCATTATTCTTGCATATGCAATATTTGGAGGTTTTCTGTCGTCGGTACGTGTGCTCGTACCCACAGCCTGTTCAGGTCGGAGGTTTGCTTATTCTTCATTTATTTCTTGAAGATCAAGATTAGTACGGGCAGAGCCTGCATTAATTTCGCCATCCCTTCGGCGAACGTGACGCAGTCTTTTGTGCCCTCTCTGCCGAGCTTGTCTGTTGGGGTAGTGCAGGTAGGCTTGTAGCTGGGGTGGGCGTAGCTGATGCGGCTTGCGCATAAGTCATGCCTGACCTGGTGTGTCGTGGGTTAGGGCAGCTCGGATACCACTTATAGCTTGCCATGTGCGCTCCCTCGGAGTTCTCACACTTCACCGGGTTTTCTTCGGGTTTTTCGCATCCGTCCGTGTCTTATTCACCTCCTCACTTCACGAACCTAGGCACCGCGCTGCATTTTCTCTGAATGCGGCCATATTTCTGGCAACGATGACACTATACTACAGTCCTAGCTCTGCGCGGCGACTCGACTCTTATCCACAGACCTAGGATTGTCCGGATGTTGTATACGGCTTTGCCTGCCGTCAACTTCTCTATCTCGAGGTGGTAGAGGGGCATTGGTGTCTTCTCTAGCTTCCTGTGAATCCTCCGAGCTGATGTAACCGGAAAGCCTTGCCGAATTAGGTCGGACTTGATGCCTTCTGCGCTGAGTTCCACCGGGAGGCTACGAATAACCCCTCGGAGAGGCTTTTACTTGTTTAAAAGGAATGTGTGGAAAGGCAAGTTCCTTTCTTTTAGGTATTTTGCAGCCTTGGAATGGTCGCCTGCAGTGCTGAGGTGTACCTTGATGCTCAAGGCCGTATTCTTCGCCTCTTCAGCCTTTACCACCATGCGGTGGAGGTCTTCGGACACTTCTAACCACTTTGTTTTATCTCGCAGTACAGTTGGCGGAACATCTTCCTTTTTCCGCAAGGCTTGGATTGTCGATATCGTTGTTGGTTGTTCGACCGTTTCGGTGTTGGTCAACGGGCCGAACTGTGACGTTTCGCTTTTCTCTGTTGGTATCTATGGAGAAAATTATTTATATTTAGCTACGATAGTATACAGCCGGGCGGGCCGGGTTTCTTCTTCTACAGGACTTCTCATTAACGGGGGGCTTGATCATTCATACCTAGCTAAACTGGTTATAAAATAATAAGTCAGTAAACCTTCATAAGTTATGTATTATAAATAAAAATAAATAAATGGTTATTTACAAAACGAATATGAAAAGTTCAGAATAAATATGT
>JAHWXV010133950.1:0-10565 GCA_024586415.1 Phrixothrix hirtus | reverse complement strand
TTTGAAAAAGAACTTCCTAGTTTTATGTATAAATTTAATGGTGAAATTAATTGAAAACTACATAAACGAGTACATACAATGAAAGAGACTACCTTCAAGTATTTTTTTTAAATGTTAGTAAACTTCAACGTGGGATCCATTAGTGGCCCTACACACGTCGAGACGATATTCCACTTCTCGCCACGTATTCACCAACATAGGCACTCCTAATTGCAGACTACGTCTGGCCAATGACTTCTTTGGGTTCCGAACACACGAAACATGGATCTGTTCAACAGTAGCTTCAGAAGTTCTTGATCTACCTGGCGATTTCGCTTTTAAAACATTACTGGTTTCCTTAAAAGACTTTAGTCAATTACGGATAGCTTTTGCTGTAGGTGGTTCACCACCATACTGACGTCTAAAATTACGTTGCCCAGGCTCAGTTTGCGCAAGCCAAATAACACACTGCGCCTTCTGTTGCAGAGTAGCGATTGCACTGCACTGAACGTCTGAACTGAACTGAACACTGGCGTCGTTATCCTCAAGGTCAAGCAGGTCTGCCAACTGCAGAAACTGAATTCTCTCATTTACGGGAGCAAAACTTGGACAGCTAATGAATCAAACACTACAAACTAGAATAGTGTATGTCACTTTGTACAGATTCTAGGGCACATTAAAACTAGGGAGTTCTTTTTCAAACTCCCTAAATAAATAATTGAAAATTGAAAATTATTTATAGCTAAATTCATGGTTTTTAATAATACAAAAACTATATTCTTTGTTAAAAACTTGATAAAATATATTTAAGCTTTCAAATCTCTGAATATATCTTTTTTATATGAACCAATTATGATTCCAAGTTTAAACTTATCATCAGTTTGTAAAAATAGGTATATAAGGATGGTTTTAGAATTTTTTTGAATTTTTCCCAAACGGTGCATGTTGAAAAATTCAAAATCAAAGTGCTTCCAAAATTGAAAATTTTTTTTTTATTGTAACTCGTATTGTGTTACATATCAAAAAGCAACATTAAAAGTGCTGCAAAAAAACACCTCTCCCAACTCTGTCTTAATTAGAAATCTTAATGGGAGATTTTTGAAAACTTCCAATAGCCATATTTTCAAATATGATATATAAGGAAGATATTTGCAGTCTATGTATACGCCATTTATGTGCCAAATTTCATTAAAATATGAAATCGTCAATAAAGTAACTGTGTTGAGTTGAGATCGGCCGCAAAATTTACAACCAGGTGTACGTATAAGAAAACTAAAGCGTTGTTTATTTTGAAAATATTCCATCAAAATATAATCATCCGTAATATCTAGGTAGAAACAAATTACGAACTGTAGGAGTCATTATCAGGTCATTATATAATAAAAACAACTTTCATCTTTATTATTGGGTACTTACGAAATTTAGAATTTTGAAAGTGTAACAACTATATATTAAAACGAATTTCAACTATTAGTATATTAGTTGTTCGATAAAATGTGAGTAAATATATCCCTTTTATAAAAACAAGCAAGATTATTTTAAAATTTAAATTGTTGCACACGCCATGAAGTTCAATCGTTTAATGTTCACTGAGCAAATAAGTATCATTTTGGTAATTAAAATATTATTATCCGACTGTACAATAAAACTGCAAGAGTTGTATCACTGGAATGTTTTGGATTATGCGTACCCTTCTCCAGCAGACAGATACAAAGCTTTATCAAGCAGAGAATTCATCCCTGAAAACAATATGCCTATTGGAATTGAAGTGTGGAATGAAAAATTATTTATAACAGTGCCAAGATGGAGAAATGGTAATTATTTAATTTATATGTTCGTCTATTTAATAATAAATATTAAAAGGTTACCTATAAGCAATTAAAATATACGCCTAGTAATTATACCATGATAATAACATAGAACATCCATCATTCAAATTATAAAAACAATTAAAAATGTATATTTAATTTTAAGGTGTGCCGTCAACTTTAAATTACATACCTATTATCGAAACTGGGGAAAATAATTCGCCACTTCTGATACCCTACCCAGATTGGAATTTTAATAAAGCTGGAGAATGTGAAACCGGTCTTACAACAGTCTACAGGATTAAAGTGGACGAATGCGACAGACTTTGGGTGTTGGATAGTGGAACATTAGGAATCTTTAACGCAACTACATATCCTTGCCCTTTTGCACTTAATGTATTTGATTTACATACCAATAAACGTCTTCGTCGATATGAATTGCGAAAAGAAGATACGAACAAAAATTCTTTAATATCAACAATAGCAGTGGACGTGGGAAAAAATTGCGATGACACTTTTGCGTACATGAGTGATCAAATGGGATATGGTTTGGTTGTTTATTCGTGGGAACAAAATCGATCTTGGAGATTTACGCACGGCTTCTTTTTACCAGATCCCTTAGCTGGCGATTTTAATATCGGAGGGTTAACTTTTCAATGGTTTGTTGAAGGCATTTTAGCAATGGCTCTAACTCCGATACAATCAGATGGTTTCAAAGTCTTATTTTTTGGACCGTTAGCTAGTCATCGAGAATTTGGTGTATCTACAAAAATTTTAAGGGACAGTACCAAAGTGGGTAATAGTTATCAAGAATTTGTGGCACTTGATGATCGTGGTCCTGATACGCATATTACTGCAAAAATTATGGATAAAAATGGTTTGGAATTTTTTAGTCTGATCGATCTCAATGCTATTGGGTGTTGGCATTCTGCACTACCTTATGAAAAGGAGTATTTGGGAATTGTAGATAATGATAATGAAAAATTAATTTTTCCCTCAGATCTAAGAATAGATAAATATGATAATTTGTGGGTTATTTCGGATAGAATGCCTATTTTTATACATTCTACTTTAAATGTTTCTGATCATAATTTTCGAATTTTCTTTGCACCTATAGAAGTGTTGATTTCAAAAACTGTATGCGATGTTGTATATAATTAATATAAGTACTGATTTGTTTGTTTAAGTTTTACATTGAAAAATAAATATTTTTAAGTTGAAATCGTTTAATTAAACTATATATTATTTTTACATCAGTCAATGCTATGGTAAGAACCCAATTAATCACGAGCGAAAAATTCTAAGAACACTGTTGTCATAATAATAGTATTTTGAATGTTTCTAATTTGTGAAAGCATTATTGCACCATTTTTAATAAGTTCGCTGGGTAACCTTTTTCCACATTTTAATACTGCTATTTTTGATTTAAAGTTGTCGGACACAAAAGATAATTGCACTTAAAGTTACGAAATTAGTCATGACATAGTAGCAATTAATCAGTGATTTGTTTTCGAATTTGTAAGCTATCAAAACCATCAACTCTCTAAGTAATCAAATTATGCAAATAAAAGTGACTCGTTGGAAAATGGAAATTAATTGCCGATTTGAGATCAAGACTTAAGAGAAATCGCGATTACCACTAAGAGATGACATTTTGAAGTGTAAAGAACACTACACTCAATGCATTTATACCAGGTATACTACATGGCGGTGTGTGCATGATGCAGTCACAAACATATACAGGATGTTAGAAAAAGTTTAAATATTTAAACGGCATATAGTACGACCAAAAACAAGTAAAAAAGTCTTAACCAACATGGGTCCGTAAATCAACCGTTTTCGAGATAAAAGCGATTTTCGTTTTTGTAATTTTTTGTAGTTTTTAGAGTTTAGCGCTACAAAACACGATTACCACAGAAGATGTTCGGTATCCCCTTTCACTTCGAGGCAGGATCTACATTTTCTCAAGAAGGAACTCCGCAGTCTTTCTAAAAAGTCAGGTTGTGCTCGAATTGTTTGACAACATTGTTCTATTCGCTATTGTAACTCAGCAAGAATATTTGCAGGCGTTGTGTTTACTAAACTTTTCAAATTACTCCAAACACAAACGTCTAAGGGAATTAGGTCGGGCAACTTCGGCAAGCGTAAAATGCGGTAGTACTCCATCTTGCATAAACCAAACATCCAATCTCTGATTTAGAGGGACATCATCCAAAAATTCGGGCAAAGTGTTTACCAGAACTTTAAGGTATGCACGACCTGCTAAACATTGTGTCAAAACATGCGTACGCATAGTATTAAACTGATAATGAAAGTTTTGGCTTTGTTTGATTTTCAAAATCGAAAATCGCTCTTATCTCGAAAACGGTTGATTTGCGAACCCATATTCATCAAGACTATTTACTTGTTTTCGGTCATACTATACATTGCTTAAATATTTAAACGTTTTTTTTAACACCCGGTATACAAAATTTGACATCAATTAAAGAAAAGTTGACTTTATTTTGTTATATTTCATTATTTTAATAAACCTACTTTTAAGTTCATTTTAATTATGCACAAGTTCAGTAAAAAAATAATTAATAATCTGTAATATTTATTACATCGCCCCGGCATTACTTTAACAGCAGATATAGATGCTTATAAAGTATGTGCCTAATTTGGATTTAGTCTACTGTATTAGACAAGAAAATGACTTGCCGACTGTACATATAATCGTTATTTGTTACGGCATTCATCGCTACAAATAGGTACACATCAGTACATCATCCTGCTTCAATAAGTGGGCAGTACAAATTTTGCGAAGTAACGAATGTCGTCTATTATGCAGTGACACGAATCGGTAGGTATGATTTTAATGTACAGAGAAACAGGTGGGAACATCCGTAGGTACTCGACGTTTGTATTGAAAGCGCTTCCCAAATTGCTGACTACCTTCGTGAAAAATCATTTTAAGTGCAGTGTAATAATTGCGAGGTTAGAGGATAGCGGATGTTGAAGATGCTCTCATACAAATAGTAGAAGAAAACTCTAGCGCATTGATTATTTTCATAGCAACAACATAAAACAATGTTTAATCAAAATAAAATTTCACTATAAATTCTTTTTTTTTAGTTAATTATTCAATATAAAGCTATAGGACCACAAACAAATTGAAATACACAATTTTAAAAATAATATATTCATGAAAACGTTTTTACACAGCTGATTTCATTCATTTATTGTAAAACAAACCAATTATAATACAGTAATATGATATTAAATAAATGAAACAAAGTAAGTAAAGTAAATACAAACCCGTATTTGTAATCAATTTTTACATGAAAATTTGTGAAAAATTTAATAAGAGCTCGTGTATGTGTATTAATTTATGCTCCTTATATCAAGAACATTGCATATTAAAAGATTATTTGAAAATAACAAGTAAAAAATTGACTCTTTACCCAAACGTGGTGCTTTTTTTGTTTACTTCCTTTTTACTTATTCAGTTTACAGGATTTTCCCAATACTAAATAGCTTTTCTACATGACTTCCTAATGAAAATCCGAGAAGTGGTTGTATAGGTGATTATGCTCTCTAGATCATTTTGTTGCTTAGGTCTATTATGTTTAGAATCATTTCCATAATATCTGGTAATCTTTTACATAAAATTTGTTCTATGATATTTTTGATTTTGCAGATTAGGTCTACTTCTCCCTCGTTGCTAGCATTGCTATATTTGGATTTGATGGCGATTGAATTTTGGCATCTCCGTGATTGGAGATGGTCCTTTTCTTTTTATTAATTGGATGGACTAGGCATTTATGTGCACTGGCAGGGTGGTCGCCCTTACAGTTAGAACATTTTGCGGATGTTGTCTTTAATTTTTCGCATATAAAGGTTGAGTGACCTTCAGCGTATTTTAATCACTTGTAGGGCGCTGAACATCTGTATGCTACGTGATCAAAGGTTTCTGAATATGGTAAATTCTTTTAAATTTTTGGTAACGATTAGAACGCCTTCCTTTGTGTTGTGTGCTTTAAATATTTCAACGTTGTTTCTAACTGCGTCTGTATTGTGCAGGACAATTTTTGGTGGAGGCCTGACTTTCCTAATCTTTTATTCTACTTCAGAAGTGTTGATTTAAGGCGCTATTGCCTGCCTTTTTTAGGTAGAATTAAGGGTGGGAAATCAACCTGGGCGAGGGACCTGGTTATCTTCTTCGATCATACTTTCTTACGGTTCGAGTGTTTCATATGATTCTAACTTATGTTTTTTAGACGTTGAAGTTGGGTCGTTCCCCTCGTACGAACGCATTCCTTTAGATTGTCTAAGTAGCCTGTTTATAGAGTCATCTATGACCGTCTGTAATTCAATGAATTTGGCTATTTCTTGCTGAATTAACTGTACCTTTTCCTCCGGTGTATTGGAGGAGGACATGTTTGTTGCCTTTTTCTTGCGCATAGTTGAGTTGTTGTCATGTACAGGGGAAAGTCGACAGCTATTTGCGGGGCCTGTATCTGCCTACTTCCCGCAAATGATCGACGGCTATCCCAGGGGTCTTCATCTTCCTACTTCCCCAGGATGACTGTAGCCTGTGTCTTACCGTGATGGTGCGCCTTTTGTTTCATCTTCGTTGTTCCCACTCTTGGAGCGGATATCGGAACTTCTATCCTTGTTGGAGGATTTCCATGCGACCCACTGCTAGTGACGTAGAAAAAACATAACGTGGATACCTTTGGACTTTGTATTAACTCGGTTAGGAAAGTCTGACTTCTCTCGCCGAACTCAAACAGGGTTCTTTTTTTACTTTATTTTCTGTTCTGATGTTTATATAGAAGAGCATGGCCAGTTTCTAGCGATTGGTGCTTGGTGCTCTTGAATGCTTGGTCTTATACCATATCGGCGACCAATTCTTGTTAGTGGTATGTGGGTGAAGTTCCACTTTTTGCGTTATGTCCTTCCTTCTTGTGGAAGATTTTTCTGCAAGGTCCTCTGTTTTTAGTTCTCGTCTTAGATCGATCGTTTCGTGCATTTGGGGGCTCTAGCAATCATCCACAGTAGGTTGTTTTGGGACTTAACAATTGTGATCTTTGCTGCTATGGATCCATTGGTCTATACTTCCTCCCCGTACGTGAGGCACGGGAGCAGGATGTTTCTCATAATTCAAGTTTTGTGACCAGTGGGAACGAGTTTCCTGCATCAATAACTGGGAAGATTTTTCTCGCTTGATAGCTTGTATATACGACTCTGACTTTAGTGTGCCTTCCAGTTTAATTTTTGATCGACGTGGCTTAGTTTTGATTTTAATCAACTTGCTTCCATCGGAACGGAATTGATATTTCCGATTTTTCTGGTAAAGTGTGCAATTTTAGTTTTTTCATTATTTAAAGTTATCTTCCATATTGCTGATTATGGCTAATTATCTTAAAAGATGTTCTTAATTTAGCGTTTGCCGCTACCACGTTCTTGGCGGCGACGGCGACGGCTGTGTCGTCTGTATATTGTAGCAGCTCTGCATTGATTATGTTATGCAGCTTTGGCATGTCTGCTACATACTTGTATATCATAAATAATGTTGGTGAGAGCGTGGATCATTGAGGAAACCCCTCGAATGCCAGTCTCTTGTTGGATAAAACTTTTCCTATTCTTACTTGGAATTGCCTACCTCTAAGGAACGACATGGTTATTTTGCTTTTGTCTACCGGAATGTTCCATAAGGGCGTCCCTCCAAACCTTATAATAGGCCTTTTCTACGTCCAGGAAGGCTACAAGTTTCTATTACTTGTTTGCTTAGCTCTGACTAGCATGGCTTCGAGGTTTGCAGCCTGTTGAACTGCGCTGAGCCCTGCCGGGAATCCAAATTTATTCCTGCAGAAACTTTTGTAGACGTTTGTTAATCAATTTCTCTAGAATTTTCTCTATGATGCTTAACAAACTTATTAGCCGTATATTTTTGGGAAAACACAGATCTTTCACATTTTTTGGAATAGTGATTACCTGGGCCGTTTTCTATGATATTGGATAATGCCGTAGGTCAAGTGGCTTGTTTATTATGTTTGACAGTTCTTCCATGGGTCGCTCGGTGAGAACTTTAATTGCGCGCATCGGGATTCCATATTGACCTGGGGCTTTTGTCGAGCTCATAGCTTGTCTAATAGCTCTAAATTCGTCCGGGTTTGTTTCTGTTAAAGCATTCATGGTAGATTTTCTGACTCTGAGGACAGCGGCATTGATTTTTTGTTGCAGCCGTTTGTTTGATGATAGCTTCTTGGAACATTGCTTTTCGAAAGCTTCTGCGATGACTTCGAAGATTAATTTATCCTTGTGCCGGATTGCCAATTTGAGGCTTTTCGGGAATTTCCACATCTTTGGATTTTCATTCTCGAATGTTTCGGAAATAGTGTCATTCCATTCTCGCGTTTTCTTATCGGCCAGCAAGTGCCTTGGATGACGAATCCCTCTTGGCTGCATTCTTACGTTTCAGAAAGTTGTGGTTGACTGGCAGGTTTTCAAGTTTGTTTTTATTATGAATCGCCGCTTCCACGTCTGTTGTAAAAAAAGTTTTGCCAGTTAGTTTTGAGTACTAGCGCAGCTTTTAACGGGGCCAATTGATCTACTATTCTTGACGTTACCGGGAAATGGTCGGATGACATCTCATGGATTGTGCGAGCCTCGGCATGTTTATTTAATTCAATTGTGCAGAAATCAATAACGTCTCATCTCCTGCCTGTACGAAAGTTAGTTACATCTTGGAGTCTGAAGGCCTTGGCACTATCATGTTTTAGGACAGCTGCTGCAAGTTTGCATCCATTTATCGTGGTTTTTAACTTTCCCAGAGTAATGCTTGGAAATAAAATCCCCACCTATGATGACTCGACTGTTAGACAGAAGGACGTCCAATTCTTCCTAGATCAATTGTTCTTTGCTGTTATATACCGCTGACAAGTAATAAAGCCGGTCGGCAATAATGGCTTGAACCATGATAGCCTCGAAATTTACCTTCAAGTCCGGAAGTTTTGTCTGAATAATATAAATATGAATGATGACGGTCATCTCTCCACCTGGACTTTCAATTGTGTCCGTTCTGTGGATTGTGTATACACTGATTCGAAAATTGTCCCTATTTTTAAGGTGGGTCTCTGATATGAGCACCTCTGTGGCTTCATTAGGCTTAAGGAAATGCTTCAACTCCTGACGAAGTTTTTTAATACCTCTAGCATTTCATGTAATAATGTTTAGTCTCGTTTATCCATTGAGAATGCGTTCTAGAATTTTTAGAAGCTTGTCAGGAGTCTTTCAAGAATTGCCTCGATTTTGGTTGGTAGGCTATCCATCCTTATCTCTGATGTTAGGGAGGAATTTGTGGCTTTTACCTTATCGGCAAAGAAAATTGAGGGTGGTTTCGGCGTTTTTAATTCGACGCCCGATGTCCTGCTTCTTCTTTCAAGTTTTGAGGATTCTTTAGGCAGCCACGATTACTGGCAGGGTGGTTATTTCCACAGTTCACGCACTTCGCGGGAAATTTGGGTGATTCATCACGCGCTTCACACATCTGTAAGGTGCCGTGCACCTGTACGTCATGTAACCGTATAAGTGGTACCTAAAACATTTATGACCGGTGGGTCTTCGCTAGGGCTCGATTGTTACCTGTAGTTGCATAATTTTATTTGTCTAATTTTTCTGTATTAACCAGTACTAGTGGAGACTTTCTCGTTTTATAACCCAAGCTCTTGACGGAGTTATATGGTAGGCCTTTTTCCTCCAAATTTCTCTGAGATTGATTCTGGGATGCCTCTGCTAATTGCTTTTAGTTCCTATTGGAGCTAATAAGTATGGAATGGTTAATCCATTTTGTCCAGGATTCTTCTTAGTTTAAAAGTCTTCGGGAAACTCGGTGAAAACTTTGATGCCCTCCTGGTGGTTGAGGGCCTCGATGAAGGTGACGTCTTTATCTTCGGCGACTTCTTTTATTTTCTTGTAGTTAACTTTATTACAGATAACTACAGGTGGCGGTGATTTTTATCTTCTTCAACGCTAGTGGAGGAACTGGCGTAGTTGCCTTTGAACAAATTCTCAACTCTGGAAAATCTCTCATTTGTTGATCGGGGGCGACGTGTTTTTACGTTTGTGGTATGAAACTTGTAGCTGCGCTGAACGATTAACTCATGCTTCGAGCCTGGTAGTTGATTGGGTTCTTTCTTTCTTTCTTGATTTGTCGGTCATAATAATATTCTTGTGAATTTTCAAGCATCTTCAGCTTTTAAAGAAGCCTGTTAATGCCATCTACGGACTTAACATATTTACACGATTCTATCTCCTTTCTTGTTTTACAGATTTTGTCGTCAAAATCGTTGGTGAAATCCATATTTTTAATATTTAACTTTGCCGATTTTACAATCCCTTTATTTATAATCAACACTTAGTTAAACTGTATGTTACTGTACCCGACCCCCCGACTCTAAGATTGAGGGGCCTAAGGCACAATAAAACTGCGCGAAAGACATACGACAAAAACGTGTCCACTTCTGATTACTGAACGAATCAGGGTGCGTCCAGCAGGTATATATATACAGTATGTCCCCGGATTGAGTTTACAAGAGGAAAAACTTTTTTTGTTAGTTTTAGAGCAAAATGTTATTCTTGATAAAAATGTCTGCTTTTCTCAAAACCTCTTGTAATGCTAATTAAATTTGGGCATTACCAACAGTAACAAAACAAATTTCAAAACATTAAAAATTTTTGATAAAAATAAAAACAAGAAAGAAATATTTTTTATTCACGAATTGTACAATTTAC
>JAHWXV010133939.1:0-14488 GCA_024586415.1 Phrixothrix hirtus | reverse complement strand
TACATCGACGATTATTTATTGACCTATTACCTCAAATAATAATTATAAACCATAATTTAAACATTTTAAGGTCAAATTATATAAATATTTAAACATTGATTTATTATGTTTAATAAATGACTTTTCTGTTATGAAGCTTATTTCTGAGTATATAATTGTACAAATAAATAATAAAAGATTATACTGCAAAGGTAATATAACCGCTGTACATGAAAATAGTTTCAAATAAAAGGATAAACAAATATCGAAGCAAAATACTGCTTGAAATAAATAATCATGCTGAGTTAAAATTAATTGTAAATAGTTTAAATTAAAATAAAGTACATTTCCAGTGCTACACAATTAAATACAAATAGAAGTAACATTTTTAAAAGGTGTACACCTATTACATAATTAAAATAAATAAAACAAAGTTAACTCTATAATAATTAACAGCAAACATTAATTAACGGTACAATTAGATATGTTAATTGAGCTAATTACAACAGCTGTCATGGCACAAAAGTATATACAATATGTACAAAATTAAAGCTATCAACCGACTATTAACAAGTAGAGTTTGAAAGCTCCGGTTTATACTGGGAAGCAACTTTGTAAGTAATTTTATCGTGTACATAAATAATATAAATTTTAGGTAAATAATTTCTGAGTATCCATCAAGCAGTCCTGGCCCACACTCCTACTTTAAGAGCTATACCCGAGACATTTGTAACACTGATCAGGCATCCCCGTTATAAACTTTAATGCTTCGATCAGCCATGTTACAATCTTGCACAAATTTTCGCATACTTCAGATGCTCTTTGACAATTTCGTAAAACATTAGGGAATTATTCAGAGATTTCATCAATTATGACTGAATTCAATAGTTCGTCCATAATGACTAACGGTCGCCCCGAACGCTCGTCATCAAGGATGTTCAACCTCCACAAGTTAAAGTTACAAGTCCAGCGCCGAACGGACGACTTATCAATAATATTGTCTCCATAACTCATTTAATTGACGGTAAATATCACATGATCGCAGATTTCTTGCGTTGAGAAATCTAATTACAGTCCTAACGTCACAAACTTTATAAATATCCAGAGAAACAACACAGTCAGTGACAGCGACATGGAGCTTCGCACACAGACAGCAGACAGACAGATGAAAGCTTTAGGCCTTGACCGAAGGTTACTCTATTCACCAGTGCTCCATATGGTGCAAGCAAGTACTAGTTTCCGGACGGCCCTCGTACAAGTGAAATAATAAAATAAGTTTCGCAACGCTGTTAAAAGCGGGGTACTAGCTTCTCTTGTGACCATTTCCAGAATTTCAAACTAATCTGGTTGGTGATATGCACAAATTATATAAGCATGTGGTGCAGAATATTCTAGAAACTAATTTAGCTTTCCAGTATTCTTATCCTAGGTTTTATTAAAAACAGCATTAAAAATCGTCTGACTTATCTAAAAATGTTATTCTTAATCTTTAATAAACCTGTTTTAAAAAATACTGCTTTTGATCATTTAAATAAATAAAAATTTTAATATATTTCATAAAAATACTCGTGAAATTGGTTTTTCCTAAGTAAATATATTCAATCATAAAAGATGTCCGATTAAATTCGAATTTCTTATACAAATTGTAGGCATGAGGTAGGTGTATGGTTCTGACAACCCTTGCGTTGCTTTTGTTAACATATCCGTTAAAATTACTTCTGCTAACCTATTTATAGTTTTCTAAAATCTACACTTTTTCACTTGCACGATTATATTATACCTTGAAAGTATAACATCATGCGGGTATTACTTTAGTGATGTAATGAATTATTCGTTACATACATACGTCACCTGTTGTGGCATTAATACCAGGGTATAAATTACTGCCATCGCAAGATGTTGGACACATTAGATATATCAAACTTGATTATCATAAATTATTGTATTTTACATGTACAAATTACCTACCTAAATCTTTGCAACATTTCAAAATTAATCAGTATACTCCTTTCACGTGTTAATGTTTTCATCCTTGTAATGATACCACGTCTTTAATCAAAATGAAGTCATGTTTTAAGTTAATATATTCAAAAATTTAATAAATAAGATTTACCTAAATACAGAGTCCAATTGTAAATTACAATTCCATCAACTTAATCTATCTAACCTATTTTTTAATATGCGTTTAATTAAACTTCATAGGTAGATAGAGACATACTTTTAAGTTTTATTTTTTCGTAAATCAATAGTTTTTGAGAAAACAGCAAAAAAGTTAGCGAGATGTCTTTAAGGTAGAACAGTACGTTTATAATTAAAGCCAGAATGTAAGAATGTTATAAAAACAAAATACTGTTTTGTTGATGGACAGTTGTCTCAGGTTACATGTAAAGTTCGGTAAATTCTTATTTATTACTTTATTTAATGATTAATCTAATACCGTTTGGGACATTATTTTTTACTAATTTTTCCTTACATTGTTAAGGGTGAATTAATTTAAATAAAGCCGTGAGTTTTAGCGATGCTCGTTACACTTTATGTACCGTCTTAATAGTAAATATCTTTAAATACGCATTATTTGTAAACCAACTATTTAACTTCATTTTTATTAATTCAATGAATTTGAATGCGCACATTTAAAATTGAGTGTAGCAAATATAAAACATTGTAACCACGAAGAATCGACGTTTAATAACATTTTTATTCAAACAGCGTCACTATTATAAATCTAAACTAGGTATCATAAATGTCTCCCCAAACGTGCTTTTTCCTCAAGGTCTTTTTCTAAATACACTACTTACAAATGTATTGAGCCTTACATACTTTTGTGGAAACATCAGTTAAAATTTTCATAAATTCTCATTTGAGCCCAGCAAAATAGGTTATTTTTACGTTAGAATGTGCCCCTCAAGTTTGATCGTACATTGTTTCACAATTGGACACGAGCATGGGCGTCTGCAGAAAATTTCTAGCGAGGTAAAAATTCGTGACAATAACTAACATGGCACAATCACTTCTATAATTATAACTTTCGGCATTTCTTAGTCGTTCCTAAAAGGTAGGCAAGCTGTCAGCACCCTCGTCCTTTGTAGTGCCTTACATATATTAGGAATACCGCTGTTGCAGTACCATACATGAAAATAGCATAAATTCCGCCACCACTTTACCTATATAAAAACATAATTAGCATATTAACTATTTCACCGTTATTTTTATTAGCATTACAAGAACATTGAATTCGTGCATGGTTATATGTCATTTGTCATTAATTAAATTCTCCTGTACTACAGTTTTCGGAAATCTTAAATAAAATACCTTAAAATAATTTATTTGCCACGTTAATCTTAAAATCTCAAAATCCCTGATTCTAGAGGTAGTAAATTACATCATTAAATATTATAGTTAAGCAGAGAAATTGTGTTCTTAAGTAGTAATGTTTTTCAAAACTTGGCTGACTATGTGTTTAGTAAGAACACACGTATGCGCCTAGTTGAACCACAGAAGATTGTGTTTAAAGAAACGTGTGTGGTAATGAAAAAAAAATGAGCTATTACGTGTTCGAACTTCTGCGAAGTTGTGTTATTTAACGATAAAAAAATTTAAAATACTAAAAATAAAGTAATTGTTAAAAGTTTTGGAAGTGAGGTGAATTTTACTTTACAGCGTTTATTAGTATGGCATTTCCCTAACTTTCCTTTCTAGGCAATTATCGGATGGTAAACACAGGTTGGAATGCAGTAGCCGATATGAATAATAAGGGAAAATAAATCAACCGGCCGATTGTGGTTAATAAATGTTTTCGCTGCTTGGCTGCGTTTTTCAATAAACAAAGGGAATTCTAACGATCATTTGCTTCCGTAAGTAATTTACAAAATTTTAGCTTTCGTTCAAAACAATCACCGAGATCGAGTATTTCGGAGTTTTGTTGAACGTGATTTGCGCCGCTGGTGTATCAAGCAGAAGTACTTTCAAGATCACTATACTTCATCATTACCGTAACAAACAAACAAAGAACTTCCGTAAATACACTATTTATCCAACTCTGTTATTAAAAACATTTAGCGCTGTTTTGCATATATTTTGGTCAGTAATTTAAGCAATCAGTCAGTTCAAGCTAGGCGTTTGTAAATATTTTGTTTTATTGTAAGAAATATATATTTTGTGATTAGTATTAAAAACCAACCACGATTCTTGAGCTCAGACAAATGTGTATGTGTGTGTGTGTGTGTGTGTGTGTGTGTGTGTGTGTGTGTGTGTGTGCGTGTGTGTGTGTTTGTGTGTGTGTGTGTGTATGTGTTGCATTTAGCAAGTTATATAGGTATCAAACTTTACGAACTCTTTTATAAATGTAGCTTTAGACTATTCTTGTGTTAACCAATCACAATATATCGATATACAGGGAGTTTCGCAAGAAAACTAGCCTTGCTACTCTAAATTAGTCAGCAAACCCACTTACTAGACATTGAATTCTTCATTACATCATAATCTATAATCGATTAATAACTGCATGCAAGGTAAACTTTCTTAAAGTTTACAATTGCTCATATTTTTTACAGAACTAATTCATTCATTTAGCATTTTTCCTTATAACCTTCAATTCTATTGCGCTATATAACATATCGATATTCCGGACGAGTCTAAAAGACCTAGACCTCCTTACAAAAGGCACCAAATTGATGTCAAATACCGCTAAAGTGCCTGTAAGGCCTGCGGAACTTCTGGTTTATTTCCATAGGTAACAATAGTTACTCAATTAATCCACTTTTACTGTGTTTAGGTGCGTAAGTACAGTTCATCCACGACCATTCTCCACTGTAGTTAGCTGGCCACGCTTGTCACACTGAACTTTCGATTATCACGTGTTATATTTGGAAATCAATAATTAATCGCAGAAGTGTAATTTAAGTCATTTAAATAAATTTAAGGAATCGTTATCGTAATAGCTAAACAGACTATTAAGTAACTTGGTCTTCTTTAGAAGCATCTTATCCTGAATTTTATAAAATGCATTGGTTAAACGCATCTAAAACCCTTGAAACCTTGCATGATAGTTGTTTCCGTTTTTCACCTCTTTAAGTCATTATTTCAATTTATAATAGGACTAATCGCTCTTACGCAATTCTGGGCAGAAAATTTAGGGGGATTCATTAATTCGCAAACAGCTACAGAAAGAAGAGTCGAGGGCTACTCTTCAAGATATAAACAATAAACGCCTGGTACATTATTGATAAATAGTTAAAATACTAGCGCCACTGGTTCTAGAACGTCAGCCTAAACGAAGTAGAACCAGAATTCTTGATCAGGAAATAAATACTTGCTGATTAAATCAGTTACAAAAGGTAACGCCAGCGATTAACATGTAATGACGCCAATGATTAACTCAAATTAAATTTATTTATATGTTACGCTTCAATTACAAGTACTGTACAGACTGGTTATGTTGTCTGTAGCATTGATTGCGCAACTTAATATACTAGTACTGATTTTGCATAAATAAAATGGATCAACAAACACAAGTAGCTAATATATTAACATACAAAACAGGTTTTTTAGTCAAATTTAATAACAAGAAATAATAAGAGTATTGACCAATGATAACAAATTATCATTGATGTAAAATATAATTATAACAATTTGTTAGGCGGATGGACCAACGCGAAATTAGACAATTATTAATCTAAAACGACAAATCGCTTTGCGCTGGCTACATAAAATTTACAGTTAGGTAATGGTAACACGTTACTCAATACAATACACGAAATATTTGAAATTAGTCATATAACAGCTTTTATTTAATGTTGAAATTTTATCAACGTAAAGCAATAGCGGTTTTTCTAAAGTATAAATTCCAGCTACGACCGCCGCCCAAAGGTTAATAAATGTAAACAGTCTCCTTGGTTCATCCAAAGGTGTGGTCGATTCCTTCAATATGAAAATTCCCACGTCAAAGTAAACAATAAAATTGCGCAAAGTAAACGTTCAAGGATACGTGGACAACAGATACTGAAATCGTCGCCATGAGATTTATGCTAACTTTCTTGGCGTTCGACAACTTCACATTAACTTTTAAATGTTGGTCGCCTATATAAAAATATAATGCGAGAGCATTTAACTAATTTGATTCGAAATTGTTTTTAAAAAAATGCATAAAATCTAATTAATCTCTTCCAAATATATCTCATAGGAGTAGTTCTATAAATTGAATATAAGAAAACAAAAACTTTTTCAAGTTATACTTTGCAACAAGAAGAGAATCCTGTCCGATGAACTTCAGCATTTACATCAATTACATCAATTTTTCGAAACAAGAGCAGTATGTGCAGCTACAATATCGTAGTAACAACAAACACCTCGCAAATCGGATTTTCCGTGAACACTATACAATTTTTCAGTGACTCAAGGATAATTACACAACTAGACCACTGTATCGAAAAAAATAGCAATCATATCTTTGTTTGCCCTTTTAGCATAAATAATTTTGTTGGATGGTCCTCATTTTCAAACACGCAAACAGTTGATTGTTGTTAGTCTCGAAATCCTAATCCTAGGTCCAAAATTCATCCCTTGTAACAATATTAAAATGCCTGCTTTGAAAATCATGCTTATAACATTCCTATTATAAATCTGTACAGAACTTCAACTAACAAATGTGAAAACGAAAGACTTGCCAGCCTCCTCACGCGAAGCTATTGTGGGATTCTCATTTTCCTTAAGCATCTAATGTACACCGTTCACATTTAAATTCACGAATCCCAGCAATTTTGGTCTTATATAAGGCAGATACAAACATTTATAGAAAATACAAGAAAGTTCAAAAATTAGGCTAAATGGTGCTTTTATCTACCTTAAAGATCTCTTCAGCCGTAAGAAAACACTGCGCACGCGTTTTGCTTTTTATTTGAGGGCGTAAAAATGTCATTTGGCGATAATCCAGAACAACATGTGTAATGAGATATTAATTCAACGTTTTATTAGTTTAAATAATCAACTATCAGAGCTGCTGTAAGAGAGTTTGCGCTGTCATGATGAAGAATGATTTTTCTTTTCACGCTATTTTTTCCAAGTTCAGCGATGCCTTCTCACAAATAAATGCTCGAATAACTTTCCGCATTAATAGTTCTTAGATCGTCTAAGCAAGATTAACAACATGACCAGTAAAATCAAAGCATGCGGCAATCATTTCTTAAACACTTCGAAACAAACATTTTTAGGTTTTAGTTCATCTTGGAACACCCATACAGCTGATTGACGTTCAGTTTCAGATTCGTATGTATAGATCCAAGTTTCGTCATCTATAACAATGCCGTAAAATAGATTTGACGATTGTCCATTAAGTTTTTTGAATATTTCTGTACTCCCAATACTCACGCTGTGGGCAAATCCATCGAGCACAAAGCTTCCTAAAATTTAAATGTGCATGCAATATGGTATATAATTACTTCATGTTATTTAAATATATGTCATGCGACGACTCATGTCTATCATCTCTCCCATAGCATTGACGTTTCGTGCAACAAATCGAAGCATTTCAATCAGCGTCGGTTAATGTAGTCGTTAGCATATTTTTATCCACGCTCAAAGGATACAGGTTCAAATCCCATAGAGGTGGCTACATTTTTAAGTGGAGAAAAACTTAAAAAGCGTTCCTTATTCTTGAATAAGGAAGTAAAATCGTAGATCCGTGTCAATATGATATTCGGCACTTTAGAAATCCTTACTGGGTGTGTAACTCCTCGAAATTCGTCAAAACTCTAGTACCCATAGCGAAATAACCACGGTAGTTGAAGCTAGGATGGCAAAAGGAATTTCAGCATCGAAAACTCATTGACAAAGATAACTAAACACGAAACATCTGAATTCCGCAAACTAATTGTAAACCATTGCATTGAAAGGTGCTTCATCTCCAAAAACTCTAAGCCATTCAATTGATTATTTCGGAGTTGGGTCACACATAAAATTGTAAACAAATCATGGCACAAAACTGTTCACGTAATAATTCCATTTTTCTGGCAAATCGACTTTTTTAAATAACGATACCAAAAACTCCCTAGCAACACTATATCTACTTAATTCTAAAAGATTTTCAGGCTACCTACGTATAAAGGCTCGGTTATAATCACTGAAAATCATTTCCCGAAAATAATTGAACATAGAACCTATAAAAACCACTATTTACATATTAACCTCAATAAAACAATAAGTTATCAATCAATTCAAATACTTGCGTTTCGATTAAGTGGACAGCGCCCGTATATACAAATTTATAGAACGAATAAATTATACAAGTATACTAGGTGCTAACAAAACATACCGAAGTTTGTTCTTTATACAAAAAATTCGCATAGCAACACGGTGAATCTTACAAGCAACGTAACCGCTACGTATTTTACACCCCTGTACATTGAAATTTAATTTGGAAACGAGGTCTGATGCCTCTTGTTAGGAAATTAATTTTAGCTTTAATTGGTTACTTAAAAGGTCAAAAAAAAATTAGAATAAAAAAAATTAATTTTTTATTTTTTTTGCCTTTTAAATAACTAATATTAAAATTTAATATTTGACAAAATTAAATAGTATATAAGACTCGCTGGAAACGTTGCAAATTTTTGTATGTTCTTTTGTACAAAATGACAAATTTGCAGTTAACTAAACAAGCTACGTTTTACTTTACAATTTAAAATTAGTATTTAATTTCGCCAACCGTAAATTTAACAAATTCTACTAAATATTGGACAAAATTTAGCATTGCTTATTTGTGTGTTAATTCTTATTGCTAGTATAACATTTTAAGGTGCAAATTTGTTTAAACCGCCAGCACTTCGTAAAATACAGTTTATATATAGGGTGGAGCATTTTAGACTTACTAATTTCAAACTAATAACATACTGGTAAAGTACAGAATATTTTTATTGTATTATTTCGCTATTCGGATTTACATTATGTAACTTTTACACTCATTTGTGATAAACATTGTCTGGCAAATGCCTGCGGTTGTTAGCAACACACTGAGCAAGGCGATCCCGGAAGCTTCGCATGACAAGTGGTTTCAGGAAAAAGACTTACAATTTCCTTTCTAATTCTTGCCTTCTATTCATCAATGCTGCTCACTGTGTTTAAAAACGCTTTCTTTTTGAAGTATCCCCGGAGAAAAGAATCCAGGCCAGCCAAGTTTGGTGACCTTGTAGGCTAATAAACGTCACCGAAACGCGAGATTACTTAACCGGGAAGAATTCCCGCAATGTATTCATGATGAGGGGACATGTACGTGCCATAGCCATTCCAGCTAACATTGACGATTACGCAGCTCAGGGATGTGTGTTTTCCGATCGTTTGGTGTTTAAAAAAATACGGACCGATCGTTGCCATTATACCTGCATCACACCAAACACCGACTCCTTTAGGATTGCTTGATGCCCAATACCTAAAGTTGTAGCTCGTTAAATAAAAGTTGGCATGATTCATCATCAACAGGGAACTAATCAATTCAGGATCTTCGTTCATTGTGTTCAATAAAGCGTGATATGTCTGTACACATACGGCCTTACCACAACCACTGAGCTGTTGAACAACTTGGAGTTTGTATGGGTGGAAGTGCAGATCTTCCTTCAAGATCCGGTGGAGACTCCATCGCGTTAACTTCAACACCTTGGCATGGCGCCGAGGTGAACTCCGAGGACTACGAGTCACAGCATTTTGTACCCGCTCAATGTTCTCAGGAGTCTGCACACTTCAAGTGGCACGCCATTGTGTCATCTGTGCACTAATTGTAATATGTGTAGGAACCAGCCCATAGTATTAATCGGCATAGTATCGCCTAGCTAAGATGAACTTCAATCCAATTAGCTTCTCTACGCAGAATATGTTTCCGCACGGGCTAGCGCTCCATGACTACTAAAATCAAAGGCCATAATAAACACAATATACTCCTGCAGGGAACCTCCACTGGGGCGCTGGTACCAACTTCAAAGTAATTAGCCGAAATTACTCTACCTTATACATACAACTGCTTATAAATAATGCATCCAATAAATATAAATAAAATGCTTGTTATTTCGGATTTTAAACAAATAACACAGAGCGAGAAGCAACTTTTAAATTTTCTTTCACTGCTTTTCCCTGGCAGTATATTACTAATTACTACTTTATAATTATTTCAGTAAGTCGTATTTAAAGTTTCTCATTTTGAAAAGATATATAAACACGCATAAAAAATGTATGTCGAAAAATAGTTTATTCCTTTATACGAATAAATCTTATGTTGAATAAAAATACATTTCACCCTTATAAATATAATTTGTTTCAATTCATATATTACACGGGCTTAATTTTCACAGTTGGTGATGCATGACAGAATAAAGCACCCCAGGCAAAAATGTAATTGGAACTGAGTGCTTTTCATATACTTTTTAATATTAAACCTTTGAAATTTTTGCATTGTACAGTTATTGATCTGGGATTATTTGAAAATTTTCATTGTTTTAAAGTATTCATTCACTTTATAAAATAAGACCCGGGCTTTACATATTCAAGTGGAGCTTTAAATTCGGCATTTTTACTTCGACAAACAATAAATCCTTAAAACCTTTTCGGCGACCTTCCTTAAAGTAGATTTTATTATCTGTTGCCCGATGGATTAGCTTTTGGGCATTATATGATATTGGCTCATAAAATCTGTAATGACGATAATATTGAAAATATTTTATCTTAAATTTAGTGGGTATAATCTCCGCAAAAATTATTAAAGAGGGTTTTTGTTTTGTTACTTGATTTTCTTGCGCTTACACGTAGAAAACATCGATCTGCGGACGAACATAAAGTTTTCCCAGAATTTTATATTGTGAAAACTTGAATCTATGCCAAATAATGTTTTGCTCATTATTTTTCAGTTCCCAACTAGGAAATGTATGACTTAAATTGTGCCATTTAAAGAATTTAGAAATAAAACCCTGGATTTATGTTTTTTAAATTGTCTTTATTTAAAATGAATTAATTTGTTTTCAATTGACTTTAAAACTCATTGCATAATCCTAAAAATATTGCGCTGCAGTTACAAATCAATTTTCTTACATCACAAAAAGGAAATTATACCGGATACAGAACAATAAATTCACCCCTTGTTAACACGATTACTCCCCTCGTTTCTGAAAACTTTTCTAAAAGGATTTACATCTAATGAAATCAAATAAAAGTACATTGTCAGGAAGATGTTCATTTCTTATCAAGGCATCGCTAAAGTTTCATTCTAAATCGTATTAAATCATTTTTAAAGAGAGTATTTTATTTTTGAACAACAATGGCATGTTAACCCTTAAGCTTAATAAATGAATCCCGAGAAAACCCTAACTGAAGTCAAAATTAATTTGACATATAGGTAAACAAATTAAAAGAGTAAATATATTTTTTCTGCTATATTTAAGATAGGTAAAGTAAGTAACAAGGAAAGACTTCCAACTGTCCCTCTCAAACATTAAGCAGGTCACCCTCAGAGATACGGAGCTACCTCCGAATTTGCCGAACTAGGGTGGTATAATGGTTAACGCTGCTGTTTAGCATTCGAGAGGTCCTGAGTTCGATCTTCGTACCCACCTGTCCTTGAGTCAGCAGAAACAAGTCTTGTAATGTAAATAGACACGCTGGAGCAATATTTACACTCATTCTTAACCTCAAATCTGTTTCAAAATTCGTCCCTTACTTCCAATTCGTGGCTGAAAAAAGGTCTCAGCATCACATCCGTTAGGGGATATTGAAATAACAATCATATTTCTATATCAAAATATCGTTGCGGCAAGTTTTCCATAAGATAACGCTTTAACAACCACGTGCAGTAATTCCATAAGGCCAGCTTGAATATGATGGGCGCTCAGCTTTTGATTTCTTTAATACTTTTGTCCAGGCGCGTGTGCACATGCGCGTTGTGTGTCTGTGTATTTGAGTTATATACGATAAGATTAGATAATTGTGTATAGAAATAATACCAAAGTGTAACATGATAACAATGGTCGATGTTTACTAAAAGCAACTTTTAATCGCCTTCATTTACCAGAAAGTCCAGTAAACCTAAGAAAGGATTAATTACACGACGTCATAAAAGAAATTCTTAAAGAAAGTATGAACGACTCATATTTTGCTCTTAAAATCGTCGTCTCTACTGATCGACATGTGGTAAATTTTGTTACTGAAGAAGATACAGATACAGATACAGATACAGATACAGCAATATCGAAACAAAAATATTTCATGTGCAGGAGAAAAAAATTATATCAATCTAGAATATAAACAACACCCTGCTGATTTTTGGAAAAGTGAGGAAATAGATATTTCGGTTTAGATACAATGCAACATAAATTTAAGACACTAAAAACTGTGCGTCGGCTTCCTCTTTAAGATAAATAAATGGGAGGTACAAGAAAGAAGAAACTTTTTAAAATTACGGACTGCGTGCTTTCTAAATTTCTATTGATTTTCCTGATAGAGATTTATAACATTGGGCTACTGAAGGAAACTCAATGATACAACTGCAGAACTTTAAAGCTTCTACAACGTAAATTGCTAATTTTGTAACGTTTTAAAGTATATTCTTTGATCCGCAGGTTCAATAAAACTAATTTATATTTTAGGAGCTGGGGTAGCTTGTCATAGTGGGTAGGTTCAGAACGACCAATCGTAGGTTGCTGGTGATCCTGGTGACGCTAGAGTCCACTCGGAATAAATCGGGCTCGCTAATGCGAAAGGAAGAAGCTTATGTATTAAAATGACTCGATCGGTGAATGTAGTTTCAATTTCTTATATAAAACGAATTTTTAATATTAATTTATTTACGTTGCGTTCATGCAAGTTACTTCGGCGGTAATAATAACATGGATAAAACCTTCAAAACATAATTTATTCACAATAATCAAAAATAATAACTTAAAATAACATTCTAAGGCAAGTTATTCATATTTACGGGTGCTAATAACTGTATCCAATAACAAAAGATATTCAGCGTCACGTTTGATAAGAACAGAGTACGCCCACTGTCCGTAGAACGTGTATTCTCTCCTGTGACTGTGGTCTCGCTTAGTTCAGAATTCCGCTAGGTGCACAGGAGGTCAAGTTGCTCGCGGGCATGGCCCTTCACGTAAGGAAGGTCGTTTTAATAAAGATATCTTGATTCGCCCGTGACCGGTGCCACTAGGCGGAAGAAGGTATCTCAGTGACGGGCGTCAAACAGGCTTTCGCTACCTAGCAACGCAATCGTATTTGACGACGTCGTTAGTTACAGTTACAGCAGCGTCTTTGTTCCGCTACTAAATCAACACGAAACTCAATCGCTCTGTTTACTCTTATAGTCAGGGTTGGACTGCTACATAGCAACGCGTGCAGTCCCGACTATAAGATCGACGGAATTAGGACAGTACAAGAGAGAACTGCCCTTACGAATAACTGAACCATCTTCGCAACAATGACGGTTTTAGTATTAAAATTTTAATAATTCTACGGAAAGCGGTTTACGTACTTTGTAAGTAGTAAACCACTTTTAATTTTAACAAAATATATCTTAGCCTTACAAGTAAAGCTTAATATACTAATGCAGTATATTTTAGTTCAATGAAAGAGCTCTCGGCACAAGTTCAGTCAAAGAACTCCTTTCGCATTGGAAATGTGCTTTTATGCAATTGTCAAATGTCGCTCTCTTTTCTTCGAACGCTATTGATAATTGTGTTTTCAGTTTTACAATAATTGATAAGCGAACAGCATCATGCGCTTCGTTTATCAATTTATTTGTAATGCAATATTTAGCAATTTCAATTAATGATTTCTCATTAATTAAAACGGTCTTAGATTGTTTCTATATGTATCTTATATCTTAGAAGGAATATACGTTTAATTTGAGCGGTTTATCAGAGGTTTAAATCTGGATTTATATTGCGCAATATGTCGTAATTCTTACATTCTATTTCTTCACAATTTTTCTTTATTTAAGCAGGTTAACAATAATTAAAATTGAATAAACTTAAGATAACTCACTTTGCGTGCTTAAAGCCTTTATCAATGTCATATATTTAAGCTGCCGGAATTTTAATATAAACACAAAAGCACGCGCGATTTGTTGCAAATCGATTTTCGCGTGTCACTTTCACTTAACAGATTTCCCTAGGAAATGTTACAATTTTAAAACATCTCATAGAATTGTGTCCCGAAAAATTAATAAATTTATCACAAAAAGCGTAGATTTCGAAAAAAAAATAAAAGAAGTTAGTCGCCACTGTTAAACCTCAATTTCAAAACCGGCTTTTGGCTTCATAACATTTTTAATTCCGACAAAGGTGGCTTCAGTTTATAAATTCATTTAGGCCAAACTTTGCCGGCATAAGGTAAAAATTAGCGAATATGACACAGTAAGAGTATCTACAATTTAATTATGCCGTACTCGTATTACTCACAATTTCTGCCGCAGGAAAACTATTACGAAAGATAATGCTAGTATTAAAGAAACCATTATATTTAAACTAGCCCTATGGAATTACCT
>JAHWXV010133938.1:0-10274 GCA_024586415.1 Phrixothrix hirtus | reverse complement strand
AAGGTGAATATTTTGAAAAACAATAAAACAGTTTGTTCCAAAAAATTTGTTTTCTTTCCTAGTTTTTGTAACTACTTAAAAGGCAACCCTCGTACATGCTGTGAAAAGTTGAAAAAGCAGACTAAAAATTTTACTTATGTTTACACCTGTCACTCTATGATATAAAGATGCAATAAGCTCAGAGTTTAGTATACTGATAAATTTATGGTCTTCCAGTAAAATCAATAAACAAGTATGTATTTTCTATAAACAGTATATTAAATACGAGAGCGGTTTTTTTCATCAGCTTGTGGTCCATAAAACAAGGATAAGTGTCTGGAACTAAATCGAGTTATTACCAAAAGTTAGATATAAACATGGTTACCATTTGACATAATCGCTGTGAAGATTGAGGCAATTATCATATCTTCGGAAAAGCTTTGCAATCCCCTCTTCATATAATACTGCCGTCAGTGAGTTGACATAGATCTTAACGTTGTTTTAAAGATCGTAATTAGTCTCAAATCTCTACCCTTCTAGCCACTTTTTCTGTTCTGAGAAGAGGTGAACATTGGTTTGGCTTTCTTTTAATTTCCTACACCGTTCACGCTCACCGGCTCATTCTTTGACGAATTTCAACTAGACTATTCTTTTCTGCTTGAAGAAATAACGCAACTCACACTTGGCGAAATAAGCAATATTAGTAGCCTTGTTTGCATGCCTACAACTCAGCTTACAATGGCAAATTGATGTTGAAAGTGGCGTAAGGGCTGCGTGTGCGTGCCTGCGTGAAAGTGCGTGTGGGTGTGTTTTGAGTGCTTGTATGCATATATGCATGCCTGTATAAATACGCGTGTGCGTGTGAACGAGTGCGCATTTGTATGGGTGCGTGTGCGTGCGCGTGTGGTTGTGTGCATATCAACGTATGAATATGTGCCTGTGTGCGTGGGTATGTGAGTCCATGGTTACCTGGTGAAGTGCCGGGTGCGTGCCTGCATACGCTAATGCGCATGTTTGTGTTAATTTTAAGAATTCCGCGGGTGTTGTTCCAATTATTTTAAAAATTTCTCAACTCTAATGTCAACACATTAGGATTAACGAACAATAAGATATTTCAGGTATTCACAAGTTCTTAACTTATGTAGAGAGCGTTAGTGTATTTAAAAATAAATTTTTATTTACTCAACGTTATCACATTTCAACTCTATACACTTATCAATAAGTAATTGTCAATTTTGACTGTTAGCAAGGTACAAAGTGTTTTTTGGTACCAAACTTTTCCTTGCAACTTTCAAACAAATTAATGCAATTTAACGTTGAAAGACTTTCTATTCATCTCCTCAGTCAGCGAATGTTCTTGCTTTACTGCTTATGTGTGTTACGTTAAATATAAACGTGTGCACAGTTAAATAGCGCGTGTTTGTTGTTCTCTGCTACAGGCAAATTACGTCAACTTATTGCACAAGTTGGATGTCGAAAATTGCTGCCAAAATTCTCCATTTGGGATCTGATCAATAAAGTGGATATGATCAGAGCATTGTTTGACGTTCACCAAAGAAACCCACTGAAAATGCTGTCATGGTATAGGTCGTTGTTACGACAATCAAAAAAATAGTTGTTTGAAATTTTGTACTTTCAAGTCACCGACAGCTAGCAGAGAAGACCCACGATACCCGGAAAGTAGTGTAAGGGTAGATAATATCAAAAAAGTCTAGTTAAGGGCGTCATGGACTTTCAGTTACTCACGTCACAACGGCAAGACAGAAAACTTCAACACGTAAGCAATAGAGAGCTAATAACAATGTATTGGTAAATTTGTAGCATGACATGAGAGCTCCGTTGTAAACGTCAATGGAAATTGCTAGATGAAACCAATTGACTAATATGCTGTTATAAATAATGTAAATATCTTAATGATATTACTTCCCGTTAAAGGTTGCAAAATCTTATTGTTAAGTTAAAATAAAATGTGTAAAATAAACAAAACTTAAAATATAATTAAAGAAAATTTAGTTTAAATTTAATTACAGATATCAAACAATAGACATATTTATTATAAACAGTAAATAATGATTGTTTGAATAAACAAGCCGAAAATTATTAATACGACATGCCCCAAAATCAGTTATTAATTTTAACTTATTTACATTGCACCTCGAGTTATTCTAGATATAAAGAAAATTTCACAAATTTGAATGATACAGGCAGGTTTGAATTTATGCAAGAAGAGTTTACATTAAAATAAATAACTTTGCAATGTTCAACTCGAGGACTGCAGTCAGCCAGCAAACCAGCTAATTCACGATGTAATAAAACGTTGAAATCAACCGTGATTGCAGGATTCACTATACTAGCGTAAATAAATATCTTATATAAGTTTTCTCGAAAGGAAGGATGCCGATGTTCTCGAAATTTCAATTGGGAGACAATTCTCTAATATATGAGACACCAAAATCACAGACCACCTGGATTTCACTTATATCAATTATTTATCATCAACCGAAGGGGATATATTTTACAAAGTTAGTAAGATATGGACTATTGGTTCATTGCTTTTGCAACGACAACTCAATTTATTTTATGAAACTCAATATGGGAGAGGTAATGCTGTAATATTTTTAACTTTGCAAGTAAATCCTCCAAGTAAACTGCATTTCCAGAGTACCTGATACAATATGTATATTGCACCAGCATAAAATAGGTAGCACAAATACAGCGTACACTGCAACGATATTTATATTCTATAATCTAGCTAAATAAGCAAATTGCACGTGGAACCTGCCAAAACTTGGGATGTGCTGTGCTTTGTACCGGTGATACACTATCGACACCGGTTTCGTTCACACAACGGCCGATGCCGCAGCTTACAAGGAAATATTCAATAAATTTGTGAATCAATTGGACGGCGGGAAAACCAGCGCTGGTTCCTTGTGTTGTTCTCAGTTTCAAGATGGATACGCAAGTTTCAATAATGTGGATAAAATGGGAGGCCAAAAACTTCATTCACAATCCCACAATTAAACGTGTAGAAACGATGTTGCTGGCTCCTCGAGGGTTCATACTTCTCAGATGATGATGAAGTTGAAGATGCAATAATAAACTTTCTCTGATAATTAAGTGGAAATTATTTTGGGATGAAGCTTTTGCTCTTGTCTGCGTCGGGAAAAGTGTTTAGAAAATAATGGATCCCACAATTAAACGTGTAGAAACAATGTTGCTGGCTCATTGAGGGTTCATACTTCTCAGATGATGATGAAGTTGAAGATGCAGTAATAAACTTTCTCTGATAATTAAGTAGAAATTATTTTGGGATGAAGCTTTTGCTCTTGTCTGCGTCGGGAAAAGTGTTTAGAAAATAATGGCATAAAAACAGCTTAAATTGTGTACCTTGAAATGGTTAATTTAATTTTTCAATGTAATTAGTAATTAAGTTTTAATAGAATGTACCTTACTTTTGGGACATGCCTCGTAATTAAAAATGTTATTAATGAAGTTAAGTATATTTTTTCATACTAGACTAATACGTACCACATGTATAATAAACTAATTTCCGTTTAATTATGGAACGAACAAAATAATGAGCAGTTTGTATATTAAAGTTAAGTGAACTTATTTGCAAAACAATTATAAAAACTAAAAAAAATTAATCGATTTTTAAAATTGTACAAATTCAAAAGACGAAGTTTTCACTAATTCTACGCCAATTAATGTTAAAATTGCATTACATGCAAATGAATTTTCTTTCTAGTGAGTTATTTCTTACTACAAGAAATACAAAACATAAAAATATACTAAAATTATAAAATATTGTTACAAAAAGATTTTATCGTAAAATGAAATAAAAATTACGTAACCAACATAATTGAATAATACTTAGAATAACAAATTCAACGTTCTTCCTCTTGTCTTGGTATCACGTTTTAGTTTTCGTGCGTCCTACTTATGTTAGTGTCTTGTGTCCAAATGGCTAGTCCTAATGGCTTGGCGCCCTAGTGTTCGTCGCCTTAATATAATTAGCAGCGTCCTAATGGCGATACCCAAATGTCCTAGTTTCAGTGTTTTTTACGAAAAACAAATGTGTCAAAATAATTATCGTGATTAAAACATCAAGACAGGTGATTCATCATTTTCCTCTTTATTAATGATTTTATAAATATTTTAAAATTTAAAATTACTATAAGTATCTAAAATACTATTAATTGTATTTTAAGGTCATTCGTTTTTAGCCAACACGAATATGTGAAATTAAATTTGAAATAGGTAAGAGAAAGTTATATCTCACGTCAGATTGTTGTTTCCTTATCATTTATGTGGCAAGTAAAATGAGCATACTGAATTTTGAGATTTTAGCAACTATTTTAATGGTGCCTACTTCAAGTAAAGTTACTCTATTTTAAGAAAGGGAAATCGAAATATAGGCGAAAATTTACATACTCAAAATATATGACTTCAAAGCATCTATAAACATTAAATAAGATAATCACTAGAACATTTAATAATCTTAGGGACCCTTTTAAATAATTTATACTTGTTATTTTTCCCATAAGATATGCCACTGGTATTAAACAAACAAGTACTGGGTAAAAAGACAAGGTTACCAACTTTTAAAATATTTTATTTCGGCGACGAATCGAACTGTCTTCAACTTTTTTGGATCTTCCTGTATACGGATGTTATAATGTTGCGTCCTAAACGCAACCAGAAATTTGAATTGTTGATTTAATAGAATTTCCTATATTTTTTTTGGAACATTATTTGCAGACTTTTAAGTAACTACTTACTTGATTTCACTCAAATTTGTGCATTATATTTCCTGATGGATTATTATATTTCGCTTGTGGGGGGCTTAATGTCCTTAGAATCGTGATAGTGCGCTTCTTTGAGGGATTAAAGCGTGCTCTAGTAAAAATATAATTATTTTTTGCCTCAAAAGGGCAATATATTAATCGATTTTTAATTGAATTATATCATTCTAGTTGAATTTGATATCCTATAACCTCGTGGTAGGTTTCTATTGTATTTCAGTCGTCTAAATGCAAAACCCGACAAGTCACAAATTTTAGTAAATTAAGATTTATATATTACTGCGTTCGTTAATCAAAACTATATGTGTATGTATAAATTTTGGATGCAAAAACCGTTTTCTTGCACGGGGTATGTATTAATGAAAATAAGGGTTAGATGCAAAAACCGAGATGTCCATACGCCATTTGTATTCAAACGCCAATATGTCCATTTCATCCAATAACAATCAAGCTTGATGTACCAGATGATAAGCATGAATGTAACGAAATGTGAACATGCGTTTCGATGTTTAGTTCCTTTGTGTACGTTTTAGTGCATTCTTCTTATGCATTTGCAAGCTAATATTCTTTTTTAAAAAATGTCAAGAACGACTCAGTTAATTACTAATATACGCATTACTCCATCAAAAGTTAATACATCTCAAAAGCGACACAAAACACCATCAAAGAGGGAATTGGTAAAATGCAATCGGTAAGATGATAATCAACATTATACAAACTTTTTCATTTTTATAATTTATACAGCTACTCTGCGAAAATGTTGCCAACTTTTCCAAAATGTGGCCAATCTGGTAAGCCGTATCAACCCTTTCAATGTATAATGTTACTTACTATGCGAGACATTAAATATTTTGCTGACACTTTTTATAAGAACTCTGATAAAATTTCTCAAGACAATTTTATATTAAAACACTGTACTATTTCTAGTCCTAAAACATGTAGACAAAGAAAAAAAGAAAAACACAAGCCAAAATCGTTGTCAGTGTGGTATTATTTTAAAAGAAGAGACGGGTTGATGGTTCATGTTGTAAGCAAAGTTTCATGGATATTGTCTGAAAAAGGACAGAATTTTAAATTTTCTTAAGTGGTATAAAGAAAGTAACGAAATGCCCAAAGAACGTCATGGAGGAGATTGACTGAAAGGAAACAATGACAATCGCGAACTGCTATTATATTGAAATGCATTGAATCTCACTATTGGCGTTCTAAAACATTCAACCGAGTTTACTTGACAGCTGAATTGAGTAAAAGATAACTTTGGAGAATTTTTAATGATAGTGTTGATAAAAACATTCAAGTAGTCGTTCTTTAGATATTTTTTCACCAGAAAGTATAATATTGGTTTTGGTACTCCAAAAACTGACATTTATTCTACGTGTCTGCAATTCAAAGCAATATAAACAAAACTTCAAATTATAGCACTACAAATTAGTTAACACTTCGGCAGCGTGTTCACAAAATTAGAGCAAAAACTTTGTATGCTCTTTTGAAAGAAAAAGGAGATGATCCTGAAGTAATTACATTCAGCTTTGATTGCCAAAAGAATTGAGTACGTCTAAAATTAGTAGGCCAGGAGGCCTACTTCAACATGCAACTGGGTTCCAATTAAATAGCTTCAGCAATCCATTATACGTTAACGACCTTCAAATTTAACAATGGCATGAAAACTATACGTTTTTTTTGTGGTGGTTGTGGAGCTCAAAATAAGAACTCCATAGTAATTGGAATGTTATCGAATTGGTTGCTAAATTTCAGTCCACCAAGCATAAAAGAAATTGAAGTAATCTTTCCTGTCGTAGGTCATTCTTACATTCTTCCAGATAGACTTTTTGGTCAACTTGAAAAGGTCATCAAAGAAACAGCAGAAATAATAAACCCAGCACAATATATTCAACTTATTGAAAAATGTCAACAGATTGGGTGTTGGTGTTCCAATATTTGACTGGAAACCTAAGGTCCAGATTGCTGTGAAGCTCCCCGGACAATGGCATTTTAAATTGAAACTTTCTAAAAGTATAATAAATTCAAAAAATCAAACTGGTCTTGTAGTACATGGCGAAAGCTGGTACAGGAACAATATTTGTACCGAAAAATTTTTGCTAAAACGCGGAAGGAAAATGAAACTAAAACCTAATGTTGTAGAAATTGGCTTACCACTGAAACCAGATAAAAGGACTAGAATCATTAAATTGATTGAAAAGCATTGTGGAGATTCTTGGTGAAACGATGAAGCATTGTCATTTTTTAGAAAAACTTTTGATGATGAGGCGGTGGCATTTACATCAAAAGCTACTGGTAGCAAAATTTTTAGACTGGCTGACGAAGAACAAGCTGAAGCTAATAGAGGACACTTGTGTTCAGAAGAAACTTTGGATTTTGACTTTTAGGTGCTAAATTAAAAAATGTCAATAAATATTTGGTTAAGCTCGCTTTACATTTAACACATTTTCTTAGTACGATGCATGACTAAACTCTATTATTAGTATTATTATTATCAGTTAATACTAAATAACTTCCTGAAAATTGTTAAAATAACTGTATACATTATTTATACATTATTTCAATTGTGTGAAAGCGCAATCCCCTTATCCTGTTATTTGTTGCAGTAAACAAATCGCAATGTACCTGCTACAACTGTAAAAGTGTATGTTGCTATAAATTGATACTGTTAGATAGGTCAGCTATAATTTTATGAATGATTTAACAGTTTTAGTCTGAATGCAACCATAGACGGCTCGTTGTACATAATTAGAAAAGATGAACCTTTTTTGTATTCGTATTACTTTTAAATTAAGCTTATTGGGTTGTCTGTAGGGTCTATCTTCGTCCCTTAAAAGGGATGGCATATTATCTGAAACACCCTGTATGTATGCAAAAAATACTTTATTGGCAAAACAACAATGTTTGGTAGGTATTGTGGAATAGCTTAATTCGAATGTAAATGTAAATATTCCACTATATTAAAATAGTTTTGTGTTTATGTTTGTTAAGTTAAATAATTTAATTTGTCGTTGTATGTTTGGTTGCCTAACCTCGAATTTCTAATTTACCTTATGTTTAACAAGTTCTTTACCTGTTCTTGATATGCTACAATCCACTCTACACTTTGCTATAAGATGAATAACGTTACCTCATATCAATTCTCAACATTAAAAATAAAAATATTGATTGAACTAAATGAACTCAAAGAAAGATTAATTTGAAGCTGACATTTATTTTGAAAATTGATTTTTTGTAACAATTTGAATTTAATTAAAAATAAAAGGTTGTTGTTTTATAAATCTGAATTTTAATTATAATTTGTGTGTAAAATTTTGAATTAATTATTTTACTTACAGGGATTTGATTTTAATAGTTTATTATAGGTATGTACTGACACCTATTCATTCATAACTCATAAAAATGAACAAAAAGTTCGTATAAACATATATCCAAAAATCAAGAGGTTCTGTCACAATCATGTTTGTATTGGAAATGAAGATATTGAGCAATTATTGTTTTATTTTCAGCCATATAAATGAAAGCTTTAGAAATATGAACAAAGAGAAAGTGTCGTAAAGCAAATACCAGATTGAATGTTCAAAATAACCGCCTCCTACTGCAATACACTTCTCTACGCAGCGTTGCAGAGACCTTCTTGTCCCTTCATAAATACTCGAGATGTTCCATGTTTCATTGAAGCCATATTCAGTGAACTAACGGAGATCATTAATATTTTCAACAGGTCGGGAATGAAAAATTTATTTTAGAAGTCCAACAGATAAAAATCTGGTATTCTGGTAGGACACGGCACTGATCCTCCGCATGCTGCTTAGCGCTCTAGTGAAACCTGTTTCACCGAAATTTTATATATTTACAGAAAATAAAAATATGTTACTAAAAGGTTTACTCTAATACTAAAGAATTAAATAACATTTGTAAGACTTTGTTGGCGTTCCGCGAATAAAAACCAAATCTTTTCTTTGTTTAAGTTGCCGCCATGTATTTTATTCTTAGAAACGGCGTTGCTGTCAGGTCAACGGAGAGAAATAAATAAAAACAAAAGTAGGGAGATATAAATGGCGATTCGGTCGGATAAAAACACGATAGACCCGTTTCTTTCACATCCATGTCTATTAAGAATCTAATCATTCCAGTAAGTGTGACAGAGAAACGTAATTGTCAACATCTGATAGAGTTCGGTGACATTTCGAAATTGATACGAATTCGTCGAGTAGTTAGTGTAATAAATTCGGTCGTGTGTTGGCTCTGTGTTAAAAGAAAAAAACATTCGGTGTGTTTAGGGACTCAGCATAGTGTAAAATGTTGGAAGACCCGACCTAAGAGATGAATGGCGTATCTCTGGGGATTGACCAACGCGTTTCACGCCGTAGCTGTTTTGTTGAACGTGTGAAGTTCTACCGCAGGCGCGGGAACCCATAAGCCATCACGACGGACCATTTTGGATAATTGGACGAACCAAACTAAGGTACCCCTTTTTGTTATTGTTTTCTGGCTTCGTTACTGTTGGCCTGCGAAAGGCGTAAGCACCAAAAAAAGAAGTCAAATTTAGGCCACGTCCCGGAGCCAGCCTTTTTTTGCGAACTTAAACCTTCCCGTGTGACGGGAAATCACTAATACATATCTTCTGTTGAGATCGTGGACGCATACGTGCGTTGACGATGTTTAAATATAGATTAACCCTAATTTTAGTGTCAGTAGTTTTAAGTAGTTCTTCCCGTTTCTCTTGAATAAGGCCAAATTCAAGGGCGGACCTTTTTGTAACCTGTTGTTTGTGTGTATATTAAATAAGCCTTTGTCGTTGTCAATAGATATGTCTTGTTATTTAATTAGACTTTTATTTCTGACAGTAGAATAAGCTAATTGATAATATCTTACATTTCAGAGTATATGTACTAATTAAGCTCCCCCTGTACACCGCGATCAAAATTGATACTAACCCTTGGGGTCTTAACAAAAAGGCAACCCCGGGACAAATTAACAAAAGGCCAAGGGAACTCTTTCTAGCTATTCCGAGAATAGTTCCATACGTTGAGCGGCCATCTGGAATAGTGGCTCCCTCTTTCCCTTCCTATATCTTGATTTCTGCTAGAGCGCTGATGGTGCTGGTGTAATTCTTCGGGATCCTCCCTCCTTCGACGAGCTAGCGGCCGCCAGTACAGTCGTTGGACGTAACGCCAAAAGCGCTCGTGACACATTGTCTAAATAAAGGCATTAAGCTGCATTTTCACTTGGATTTTAAATAAAAGAAATATACACTTTTATTTAGATCTAAATAAATCAAATTTCTTAAATATTTAATTAAATGACATTAATATTTATAGAGGTTGTGTATAATTCAAATATAGAAATATACGACTCACAACTACTAAGATCCAGTAATAAGGATAAATATGAATAAATGAAATTTTTAAAATCGGAAAAGGCATAAATATCGAAAAATTTTCCTTGGCCGGGATTTGAACCCAGGATTTTTGGATAGATACTCCA
>JAHWXV010133916.1:0-19514 GCA_024586415.1 Phrixothrix hirtus | reverse complement strand
GAATAGTTTCGGTTTATAACAGTATTTAATTGCATTATGTTGCGTTATCTTGTTTAATTATTTTACAGCATTTTTAATGCAGCTTTTACTTAATTAATATTTCTATTAGTAATTTTTAATTTAAACTAAGGCACTCGCGCGCGGTACTTTTCACTTTAATACAGTTTATCAAGTTCTTAATTCAATGTTTCTTAATTAAACTCCCGTATTTAAGAATATAACGAAAAAGCGTAGAATTAATATGAATTCTTTTTAAATTGCGTTTCGCGTTATTTTATCGGTTCGTGTAAATGTTACACCTTGACCACCATTTTGACTTTTGAAAATAGAAAAAAGTCGCACGGAGAGATATCGGGTGAATAGGGTGGCTGTGGCAGTACTGATATGCGTTTTGAGGTTAAAAATTGCTGCACAAACAGTGCAGTATGGGATGGCGCATTATCGTGATGAAGAATCCATTTATCAGCAATGTTTGCACGGACACGGTGAGTTCGCTTTCGAAGTCTTTCTACAATTTCTTTGTAGAAATATTGGTTAATTGTTTGGCCAGGAGACACCCACTCTTTATGAACAATGCCTTTGGAATTGAAGAAGCACGCAAGCATGCATTTCACTTGTCATTTTAACATTCGCGCTTTTTTGGTCTGGGTGATCCTTTTGAACACCATTGCAAACTTTGATGTTTTTTTTCTGGATCGTACTGGTAGAACCAACTTTCATTAAAATTTCGCGATTCCATTTCTGTAACGAGAGACAAAAACACGTGTTCCCTTATTACAGCACAATTCACGACTGAGCGCCTGCATTAATGTGCCGCTTGGACTGGAAGTAGCTTAGAGATCAAGGTCAAATATTTAATGCCTGCGCAAGCTGCAGGGTTGTCACATCTTGCAACAAAAATCAGATTCGTTGCTTAATTGTCGTACCTCGTATCTCTTGTATTTGAAGTCTCCGATTGCTGTTCTATGCGAAATAAGGCGCAAATACCCAGAGCCACCTTTATGTGTCACGATTGGTCTAGAAGGAAAGGGACACTGCTTTTTATAAATAGTATTAAGATGTGCTGATAAGTTCTCAAAGAACAGTGAGTGGCGAAAGTTTTACGCTAGCTTCTCTAAAAGTTTTACCCAGTCTTCAGGTATCTAATTTTTTGATTCATTAATGCCATATCTTAGTGACACTTAAGATACCAATGCCTCCTCGTTGCAAGCTAATGTCCATATAATTGAACCGTCTCTTTTTGTGAACTAAGTTATGTAGAAGTCTAAAAAGTGTTAAGCTTTTATTCTGACCACTGCACAAAGCACAAAATATGATAAAGCCATTTATTTCCTGACACACACAATAATAGTGGACCATTGGACAATCTGTATTAATACCTTTCTTAGCCACTGTTTTCGGATACAAGGAAACATGTTTTCAGATGAGCAGATAAACAAATCGTGTATTTTGAAAATAAACATAAAGTTGTCTCTTGCAATAAGCGTCACTAGTTAGTATGTTTAACCGTGCAAGATTTTTCGCAAAATGCAAGCATATAACTTATATAGTTTTGGGCCTCCCGAAAACGTTTTTGGCTTTTCACTTCCTTTCATAAAATGTTGCAGCATTTATTTTATGCACTTTATTTAACGCTCTTCGGCGTTTTATTTCTGTATTAATTTCTTCAACCTGTTTGCTATCCTGTTATGCTTTGTATCCTGCTCCAAGTAACGCACTTTAGCCAAATACTCATCATTAGTACTGTTTTCACTTAACGCCACAACATTTTCAGGTATATCCAAAAAACACCTATGTGTCCCAAAATTTATATGCGCTGTTAATCAGTTTTAATATTAGTGGATATAAGAAGCTTTACAACAGAAATTGTAGCGTTCTTGTATTCATTAACTGCAAGAAGTAAATGCATACCAAATTATATTCTAAGTGGACTCTAAGATGTGAAAATGTAATTAATAAATGAAATATTTCAAGTACTTATCCAAAAATTTTGGAAGCAATAGACGGGTGCTGCACTTCGATGTTCTTTAAAGTAAAATTGGAAAGAAGGAGGACAAGAAAATTAGACAGTACAAAGTTCTTAACATACGAAAATATTTCTATACATTTAAAATGAAAGTAGTTCAACATTAATCATTATTATTAAGACAATAGTAAACTGCGGTACATAATATTGGCTATTAACTAACAAAGTGAGCGAGCGTGTTATTCGATGCCAAGACGACGAACGAGTATGTTGAGTTAAATTTTTAAAAAAATATTTAAGATGAAAAGTAACTCAAGCTATATTTTAAAATTAACTGAGTCTAGAAATATGTACATTTTATATACAAAGCCTTAAGGTGCCGCCTGCCATGAACTACCGCACGATAGTTCAAGGAGAAGAAATTAGATCAGTTACGGCAATCGAGAAAGTTTAACGATAGAACGGAGGTATTTTCCTTTTGAGGTACGAACACAAGAAACCCAAACCACGATATCTGGGTCAAGAAAGAGCTTGATAACCCAACGGGATGGCCATTAAAGTGGAGGACAATTGAGTTATGAAATTAAGATTGGGATTTGAATAATTTTGTAAAGCAAGAAGATACTGCAAGTACTAGGTCTTCCAAAGCATGAATCGGCTGAACATACATCAACCGACTATCTGGTGTTAAAACCAAGTCCAGTTTAGGAAAGGCAATGAGCGGTCGATCGATCAGATTACCAGCTGCCGTGAGCACCGACAAATCATTGGAATCTTGCGAGATTGTCGAAAGAGGTATAGAATTCGTTATTGACTCTACACGAATAACTAACGTGATAAATTGATTCACACTTACAGTATTCATTCCAAAAATAAGTTTGAGATGATGCTTAGCACTTTTAACGACGCTTTTCCAGATACACCAAAGTGCGGGCTCAAATGAGGAATAAAATGAAATTCAATACCTTATGATGAGGTAAATGACAAATTTGAATTCCAGTTATTAGAATCTCTTGGAAACGAGCGAAGAGCTTTTTGTAGTTCAGCGTTGGCACCAATAGAATTTGTGCCGTAATCCAAATATAAATGCACTGGAAGCTCACGACGGAAAATCTACCCATGTATACAATCAATGAAGGTATGTGTAGATAAGTCAGGCACCAACTTCAGGTGAACCTATTTTGCTGCGACGCACATAAAGACGCAAAGGTGAAATTTGACACAATAAGTTTGTGTAGCGAGGACATTTTGATCTGAAAAGGATCTATGATATCCACGTCGGTATGAAATGGTTGGCGAGTGGATGTAACTCTAGCATTAGGTAAGTCACCCATGCGAGGAACCAAATTAATAGGTTTTATGCAAAAACAACAGATGAATTAAAAAAATTCAAGATTACTGAGGAAGAAGACTCTGCAAAAACGACGGTCCACAATGGGCATGAGCAATATGATAGAAACCAACAAGAGCGATAACACAGTGGTGAAAATTGGGCAACATTCGGTGTTTCCAAGTTAATCACGACAACGAGCGAGTTAATATGCTACCGACGCCAATTAGTCCATTATCTTGAAAAGGGCATAATTTTTGAATTTGTGTATTAGAAATGTTGTTAGTTTTCATTTCCGAAGCGAACAAACGAAATATATTTGAAAATTGCCAATTCGGCAGGGTAAGATTAAAAGCAGTAGATAAGAGAGTATCAAAACGAAATATGTAAGTGATGTTACGAAGGGTACGGGACCATGAAGAAATATGCGCAAAAAATCAGCGTGTTATTTTAAAAATTGTTAAAAGCTATGAATACACACGTGTTAAAGTTACTTGAATATCATTACTTCATCGGAAAATAGCAGAAATAGGCATACAATAAATTAATCGAGTTAATATAAAAAGCTGGGAATGATGTCAGGTCGGCAGAAAAAGTTTTGTAAGATTCCGTGAGAGATCAAGAATCAGTACTTAGTCAAATACTGGTAACGTAAGCTGTGAACCATAGTAATCGTTTTCGGAAGCTTCCTTTTCCATTTTAGATAATTAAATATTGTCCCTGTCTAAATCTTAATGTACCTGCTGCCTGCACAGTGGTTGAGGTAGAATTTCCAAATAATGTAGGATAGTCTATTTGATAGGAACTAGGCAATAATATTTTCATGTGATCTCTGCCCTTGGGGTTATCAATAAACCTCGACAGTAAGGAACGTCTTCCGACCATAAAAACCTTCTCAACTGTAAGTGTTTACCCATGTTCTTTCGCATCTGACAAAGTGATCGTCATACCCACTCGTATGTTTAAAAGGTTTGTTACAGGCGCTGATCAACCCAGTTTTTGATTAATGTAAATTAATCAAGGGACATTGTTTCCCCATTTGAGTGGTTGTGAAACAGATGAATTGCAAGCCTTATATATAAAATTGCTTAATCAAATTTATTGATATTAAATATCTAAATTAGTAACAGTAATTTGTTAAAACTGAGTATTGAATAACGCAATAATTGTCATAATAATTTACTTTGATCTATAAAATCATTACATTATAGGATGCTGGGTACCCATACAAAAATTTTATGTGCCATGTATATTTTGAATTTAATATGATGTCTTTGGCGTAAACAAGCTCTGACAATTATGAGTAAATTTTAAATAATCATTTCCGGTCTGTTAGGCGACGTTTTCGCACGGTAAAAAATTGCATCGTAGAATTTAAGGCATATTTTGACCCACTTTTGTGGTTTATAAACTTTATTGTTATAACAATGTCTCATGAAGTGCGAATTTAATTTTATAAACGTTGCTGTTATTCTAACAATTTTAATTTCATCAGAAGCTCAATTATTCAGTTCGCGTACAATAAGCTTAAGTCAGATTCAGTGATTTATTAGCAAAAAAAAGTTATAAAGCATTTGTTTCAACTTAAATTTAGGACTTTCATAACAATACATTTTCAAAAATTAAAACAGTATACAGGGTGGTCGAATTTAGTACTTGTTTTTTAATTACTTGACCGAAATAAAATACACCCTAAACTTTTATATAGTATCAATTGACACTTCAAATCTATTATATACAGGGTGTACTAAACTTTTAGTACTTCTCAGTACTTTCTGATAATCAATAGTAAACCTGGATCGCTGGCATGTGAGAAAGGGGCTTCAGCCCTATACTAAAAATAAATTGAAAATCCATAATACACAGCAGCCGTCATAAATATTGAACACTTGCCGTTTAGCACATTTTGTTTCTGCTATTACCATCGGAGTGTCTGTTTCCGCTTTAAAGTTAGGTTTTAACATCGTGACAAACAGAATATTTTCACAAATATTTCCAGTGCTGCAGTAATTGACTCGAAAACAGAATTGACTCGAAAACAGTGGCGCTCACCTTTATTGATTTTGACGCAATCCTACAGTGTTCAACCTAGAAATTATCGATGAATCTCACCTCGCTCCATTATAGATTTGCCGGCCGTGGTTGAATACTCGTGGATTTATCGCGTGCGTTATTTTTAATTCAGCCTGTGATAAACTAGCCTTACAGTGAATAGTCCAGCTACTTAAATTTGGCAAACATGCTGGTAATGCCATTGCGAATTAAGGAGAGCCCGCATTTCTTTGGTCATATTCTGTTATAGGGTACATTTGTAACCGCTTTTGTTGGATATAGAGCAGCTTAAGTAGGAACTTTTCAAATCTTATAAAGATATTTAGACAAACATCCGATTTAATTTTTTTCTTTAGAAATTTGTATTCCAACCATTTCTGTCAAGAAATTGACTTTTTGTCGATATTGGGTGTTTCATTCTACGTACCAGCCAAAATTCATTGAAGTCAAGCAATGAGTATTTTTCTTGTTACTGGTATCATTCAATCAAAACGTTGCATCATCGGCGAATAGAATATTTTTATGAAAATATGCATTTATCTGGAGCCTAACCTTTATACCTTATCAAAACTGAAGCCTTCGACGGAAGCCATTTTGTAATAACTTTTGTGTTACCCAAGGTTTATATGAATGCGACTTCTATTTTCTAAGAACTCCGTATATACTCTGGACTTTTTTACATAGTGATTTCTCGATTTTGTACACCATCTAACATTACTGTTTCACATTCTTCGTTATCTAGAGTGTCAGGTTTTCCCGTTTTGGGAAGATGTTTTCTAGTGCATAACTCATTAATACTACAATATTTTACTTAAAGTAGACTAAAAAATTTGGCATTTCGGTGTAGGTTATTAAGCAACCATCATTAAAATTTACATTTTCAGTATTTCCGGTAATTAAGCCATAACGAATATTTTTATGTTACCTTACTCACCTTAATAAAAGAATTTAAATTAATAATAACTAAATATACACACAACTTTTCCCTTAAGTGTAGTTATTAATTGATTTTTATCTACGTCGAAAGATTTCATTTTTTTTAACAAATTCCATAGCTTATTCTAAATGTAATAATACGCCCAGACGATATTATCAATTCATGAGACCGGATAATAACAAAGATTAAAAGTGCATTAATTGGATTTAAAAGGTGAATTTATTATTCCCTGTAAATAGTTTTATTTAAATTCACTTTGTTACATTTGAAAGGAGTATTTCAATAATAATACGTGACATATGCTATCAAAGGTTTTTTTGAGTTTTACTTCATTATCATGTTTCAAGATTGAGTTTCTCGCTATTGAGTAAGTAGCGTAATATCGTATATAGTCAGCCGTGCTTAGATTAATGCAAATGTTCAAATAAACCCTCTCTTAATATTTTTTACGTTCTTAGTATTTCTTGCGATTTTCTCAAAAATTTTCTATGTTAGCACATGATGTTTTATATAGTTGAAAACAGAAAAAAAATCTGTCAAATGATCCTAATGCCGTTCTATTTAAGAAAAATTTAAATATTTTTCGTTGGTCTTTCGTTTTTCAGAAAAATGGTAAATGAACAACCTTATCATTAAAAACTAAACACGAAGTCACTTTTATTTGAAACACTAATTAATATTAATTTGATGATATAAGATATTTCATACTTTCTGGACACAATGTATATTAGTGACGTTGTAATAGTAAAAAAAATTACAAAACAATTTAGAATCATTAAATATATTAATATCGTATTAATTTTAAAAACTAAAAATTTTGATAAACACCTTACAATCTAGCTAGATTGTAAATTGTAAATTATGATTTATCTTTAGATTGCAGATAAAGCTCAAAATGTAAAGTAACTATAAAGCTACCAATCTGAATAACACCAATTGACGTGAATCAAGAAAACCAATAACGAAATTAACAATTAACAAATTTAAAATTGTAACAGGGCCAACAATAAACAGTTTTTAATTTCAACTAGGCAAATGGTTTTTCCAAGAATGTGAGATAACTACATATATAAACTTCTCGGTGTCACGATTATGATTAAATGTGTTGCTATATTTGTTAATATAGTATACAGGGTATCCGAGATATAAAAAGCATTATTTAGTATACGTGTACTCAAGCTATTTGTGAACATAGGTCTGTTGGAATTTTTAATCTAACGCAATAAAACGTTTTCATACATTTTTGCATAAAAATCTAACATGCATAGAGACCTGTAATATACTCCACCACGAAACGTACTTAAAAACATAAATGTGATTGTGTTTTTTCTTGCAGTATCATGTTACCTTTACTATTAGTGTACTTTTTCGAGTCAAGGTCGCCAACTGTTTTAATAAAAAATAGTCAAACGTATTTCTTTAAATCATCTATTGTTTATTAATTATAATTATTTACGCATTAACTATTATAAACTTATTTGATAAATAACTCAAATTGGCATACGTTTTATTTACATTAATTTGTATGAATATAGTTTTTACTAAATGTAAATTACGCAAAATTTTAATGAAATTCGTTTATCGTTTAGATTTTTAACTACTTTCACATCAATTATACACGAGATAAGCGAGTGCAAATATTAATAATATGAAGATACTTATCAAAAACGCGTTAAAGCGAAGTAAAATTTATCCCTTTAAAACCTAAATTATATTTAATCCGTTAGCAAAAAATTTAAATTTGCGTTAAATTTTGTTCACAACAACAATCCATTTTAAATGTAACGTAAACGTCACGATCGCCTTTAAAGGGTTAAAAAATGCATTGAAATGTATACATATCAAAAATCGTAGCTAACATTGTTTTTATTTTAAAAAAATTACAAACTTGTAGAATAGACAGACTATTAGCAATTTTAAGGAAGAAAATAAAACTTTTTAATTTAAACGGTAATGAACGTATCGGCTATTTATAACTATAATCGCCTGATGGTTATTCATCAATAGTGCTCTGAAATCGTATGCGTTCGTTCGACTTCGGTCAGTGGCTAAAGTTGTATAGCCGACCAGTAACTGCTTATTCAATACAATACCCAAAATTAAAAAGCAGGCGCAGTCTGGCAACTTTAATTGCAAATATATCGAAAACTACGCAATTTGGACAAATACTTTTTAAGCGTTTTTTGTTGCGCATATTAAGATGTGTCTGCTGAAGTAATGCTCCTTATATTGCGGATACCGCAATTTCGTATTTCGAGGAAATGAAGTTTAGATATTTCAGACGATTGGTTACGTATAGCTACGGGCCATATTTCTATAAGGTGGTGCTTATTCTATTGTTAAAAATGCGTCTGGGGTGTTCCAATATTTTTTTTAAGCGACCAATTGATTTGGCCAATACAGGCAAAGAAATCTAATTCATATTTAATATTCGAAAACAATTTTTAACGAATTTTATACTGGAAATAACAATTTTTAAATCATCCGAATTAAAAATTTTTGAAATTTTTTTTTTAGTATGGACTTCTTAAATATTACAATATTATTGTAATTCCTATAACAAAAGTGTTTGAGTATCCATTGCTGCATAGAAACTTTCCTAATATCTTTAAATTTTTTCTGAATAAAGAAGAGTCGAAAAATTTGTAGATCATGAGGTGAGCTGACTAAAAATTTGTATAATGACCCGAGTACGTACGTTTTTGATATTAGTTTAAAATTATGCTATTATATTTGTAAAGGGAGGCTAAAGATCTATTAATTTTCCTTTCTGATATGAACTGAAGTTTATTATGTTAACTTGAGAATAATTACATCTAAGTTTGGAATATTGATATAAAGAAAAAGATCATCGAAATCATCATCACAACATATTTAAAAGGGTAAAAGTAACCATGCGAAGCTTTAGGTATGACCCCATCAAAAAGGTTATTGTAGCAATTGTTGTGCGAATTGGTCTCAAACTCGAGCCGATGTGTGTGCCACTTTCTAATATTAATCGTCAATAACTACTATACATTTTGAGCTTCATCTAGATTTTAAATTCAAATGCAAATGTAGAGTTAGATTGTATACGTGTGTTTTATCACACTTAATAATTCTTTGAAAATTAGTACGTTATTAATTCATTTAGTGATATTAAATCATCATAACATGATTACTATATAACCATAGTCTCACATGAATAATTATTTTGTTTTTATAAATTATCAACTATTATTGTGTAAGTTGTTACATCATTAATTGAACATTTTGGAACTTATTCTAATTAATTAATTACAGTAGTACTATCCTGAAGAAGGCGAAATATTGACGTTTGATACAAACTGTAGTTGATTAAATTTCTTTTTCGACTCTGCCTTGAATCTGGTGCACTAGAAAAATCGCTTTTCTTCCAGAGTTATATAATTTAGGAAATCAGGTCTCAGAATATCAGAGTACCGCTTCTCTTAGAATAGATTACTTATGTGTTATTTATCTTAAGCCGTTATTTTCGTAGTTAAACAACTAACTACTTCTAGTAAATGTTTCTCAAATTAAAAAGAACTCATCGTATTCTTATACGGTAGGTCTTTAACAATTCACATATTTTGTAAGTACCCTTATCAATTATTCTATTAAGCAGTTTGATTTCCAACCATTTAAAGAAATCCTGCACCTATAATCAGATGACGGTATTGGTGTCCTGTTGGAAGTATTAAGTAATTTGCTCGAAATATATTAATTACGTTTTTTAATTTGTTCGTAAACTGGCTTTTAGCCAGGTAACCAACGCATTTTAAGGGTTCTGCTTTGACTTATGCACTAGGATCAAAGATTCGTCGTTCAGAATAATAGATTTATTATACTGACATATATCTTTACCTGAAGGTAAATTATGAGTTTATATTAATGTTCGTTTAATTTTGAAGGTTTTCACCTACGAAGTTTTTGCTGCCAATAAATAACAAAAGATTACAGATTTGTTAATTCTACAAATGTTTTCAAATTCTATAAATTGTCTATAATAACTACCTCAAATCCAAGTCTGCGAAACGTAAACAATAATTTTGAATGACTGACGAAGGTATTCTAGATTGTAAATTTAATCTTGCATTAAATTAAATAATATTACCTAATAGTCTCAAAATTTTACTATTATACCATGATGAGGTTTTCAGATGTAATTAAAACTTCACTTACTTTAAACTACTTTATATTATCTTGGATGTGATAATAAAATTTGTGACTTAATTCAGTTTGGATTTGTAGTGGTTTTAGGCATCGAATATATCGATATCAGCTGAAAACTTCGGTTTCTTAAAGCTGCAAGTTGACCAGGGCTTTTTCTAATCGTACCGCTTATCTCTTAAACTTGCCGAAAGAGTTTGCTTGTTTTCCTACATCAGAATTTTTTAGTCGCGCGTTCGAGACCCAGTTAGAAACTCCGGGGTTATAATTAAATTTTATATGTCACATCCGCGTTTGTAATTCTTTAAGACTTATACGGTAGAGGGCCACTCCTCAGATTTTTTTATTTTTATATTCTTAGCGGCACTTTATCTGCATCAGTATGTGCCTCAAGCACATTTCGACGTAACTTGAGCTTTGCACTAGCGGTAGCTAGTGTATTCCTTGCCACTGTGTTTCACGCATAAAGCTGACGATTTTCATGTGTTATGGATTTTTATTAACTTTCTAGCATTCCCTTTTTACAAATAACAAGTCTGCATGTCAAACTGTTTTGTGTTCGTGTTTTTTTGTTTGTGACTGTCGGAACCTTCGACGATGCTATCGGGTCAATTGTAACCTTGCGTTTATTGCTATTGATACTTTAGTTTTTAAGCTAACGGTGTTTTGATTTTTTTATTTTTACGACAATAGAAGGACTCTTTTTGCGTGTTTTTTATTTAGTACAATTCGTTTCAGCACATAGATGTTTAGTTTATTTTCACTTACTATGAACTTTTATTTCCACTAGCGGGAATGACGGAACACTTTTTGTTAAGGTTTTATTTAATACCAACTGTGCTTTTTTTATTATTTGCCAAGTTGTTTGTTTCTGTTTATTTGCGTTGCAGCTGAGGTATCGGGATGAGCAAACTCCTTTAGATTGCAATTATCATATAGTCATTTCGATATGCCTACTAGAATTTTGCCGAATCTGGCGGAGTTCCACCGACCTCGACCGGGTTTGAATTCGCGTCTCTTGGATGTAGAGGCAAACATGCTAGCCACTACACCAATCTGGGCCGACATTTAAGAACTACTTGGTTTAAGTTTAGAAATATAATTATGTGCTAGTTCCTTTACAGTATACTTAGAAAATCGAAATAGATGTAAATTTATTTCATATTTCTAATATTGAATTTGAATTGACTTTAATTACAATCTACGATGGTCCAACAACCGTTGTTCATTAAATGACAGTAGTCTTACGTATAGGAAGGTCCTAAGACCTACTGATTGTGTAAATTTTCCAAATAATATTGTGATACTAGTAAGGAATTAGGTTACAGCTGCTTTAATTAAATATTATAGCAGAAGAATATGGTTTATTGATAAATAGTAACCGAATGCAGTTTATTAATTCCGGTTACTATAATTATAATTTCCATTTATACAGAATTAGCGTATAACTCAACCACAATTTACAGTAATATCCTTATACCCGACTATAACATACAAAACGGAGAATGTTTTTGGAAAACTCAGGAAGAGCATTTGTCGATAATAACACTTTACACTAGTTTAACAGACCAGGAAAAAAGGCAAGCGTGGCACCACTATAATAAAATCAGTACTATTTTGTAAAAACATATTCCTGCAGATGGCGCTATACCCATTTTCAAGAATATCGCCTATTCATTTGTGTTTAATAGTCATTTAAACTAACAACTTTTATTAGTTTCGCTTGAAAGGAAAAAATGATTTTCGCGTACTCATTAAGCATTAGTTCCTGCATGGAAATGTAATAACAAAGAGAAAAGAAAGCTTCAAAAATATTATCCTGACTCACATAGATTAAATAGAATGATTTCCAACTGATTTAGACTTATACTGAGACTAGTACTAGCACTCGTAGATCAATTCAAGAATTAATACGGAATTGAGAAATTTAGGATTCATCAATCAATCTCTGTCTAACAAATATAGTCACGGAATCGGGTAAAATCGAGAATTTTTGTTTTTAATCTTAGATTTAGTAATATTCTAGTAAAAGTTGGTACTTATAAGTTGGTAGGCCTGAAATATAAATACATATTTTGCGCCGTTACTTTCATTTGAGATTATTTGCCTTTTCGGCAATCGTTCGTCTAATAATGAATTTGTCGTATCGTCTATATAATCCGTCGGCTTAGTTGAATATTTAATTAACGCAGACCATGATGTCATCAAAACAATCATCTCTATATGCTGCATAATTAATTTTGCATTTTATATAAAAACAAATCCTCAACTACTACGAACGTATAGAATGAGCGAAACTCGATGCTTCACCTCTATTAGAAAAAAAAGCGAAAAACGATAGAAAACATCCGAAAAGAGGTTCTTAAATGGGATTGAGTGAGGTCCATTTTAAGCCAAATTTGCATATTTTTTCATGTTTTAAACTGAGGCAATGATGTCATCGAATTTTTTTCCCTGAAACATACCCATATTTTGGCATATTTAAAAAGATCTGCTTTTTTTAAATAAATTTTGTAAATAAAAAGATTTTCTATCTTTTTACGTTAAAAAATTATAAGCAAATTTGTAAAAAAAGGTATTATATAAAATTCGCAGTTGTCGTGTTTAAACAATTTTCCCTTAGAAACAAATAGAAAAATTGCATCTGTCAATAATTAAGCTAATGGTGGACAAATATCGTTTTAGTGTTGTTTTACTTTTAAAAAGTTTACGCACAACGAAAAAGTCGACATGCTATTAATTTATGGGGAATCTCAAAGGCACCCTAGAAGAGCAGTTCAGTTATATGCCCAGAGATATGAACGTGTTATTCCAACCTTAAAAATGTTTGCAAGATTGGAACGAAATTTACATGCAAATGTCGAGGCATTTTCTTCTGGAAAAGGAAAAGAAATTGTTAAAAGTGTCAATTCTGACAATACTGTTACTCATGTTCTACAGTATTTTGGAAACCATCCAAGGAACTCGCTTTGGTAAGCCTGCCGTAAGTTGAACTTATGATACAGTTCGGTACGAAATTCTTTGAAAGAAAATAGTTATCACGATTATAAACTTCATAACTTTAGAACACTTGTCAGATCAACATAAGCAACGAGGAATTAATTATATTGCCCAAGTGATGGAAAACCTAGAGATCAATGACAATCGGTTTTTTCAGCATATGTTGTGGACAGACGAAAACCGTTTTGTTAGTAACGGTAAGCCTAATAAAAGAAACGAACATTTTTGGGCTACTGAAAATCCACATTTTGTCAATCCGATTGAAAATCAAGGACACTTAGGAATTAATGTTTGGTGTGGTACTGCTAATGGGCATTTGATTGGTCTATATTTTTACGAAGGAGTTTTACATAGTGAGCGATATTTATAATTTGTTCAAGAACAGCCTGCTGTGCTTCTCGAAAATGTGCCATTACAGTTGAGAGCAAACATGTATTTCCAGAATGACGGAGCTCAACGCCATAAAGCAAGAAATGTCCAACAATATTTAAATGAAACTTATGGAGACAATTAGATAGGTATAAATGGACCGATACAGCCTGCGCCTAAATCACCGGACTTGACGCCATTAGATTTCTTCTTGTAGGGAACTTTGAAAAATAAAGTTTACAAAACATCATCTGTTAACGTGGAACATTTAAAAGAAAAAACTAGAAACGTTTGTGACGAACTATCTGTAGAAATGATACGCAAGGCTTCAGTGGGAAAAGTAAGGAGGAGATTCGATAAGGGTCACGAAGTAGGAGGTACTAAAATTGAAAATTTGTTGTAGTTATTGCCTAGATACTTTGTTTTTTTGTGTGTTTCTTAATGTTAAATTAATAATTAATACTAATTAGTAACAATAATTAATAATGTTCAATCATTGACAGATGCGACTTTGTTATTTTTTCCAAAGGCTACTTGTTTAAGTCGTGACAATTGCGAATTTTAGATAATACGTTTTTTTACAAATTTGCTTATAATTTTTTAACGGAAAAAGAAATTTTTTTATTTACAAAATTTGTTTTGAAAAATCAGGTCTTTTTAAATATGCCAAAATACAGGTATGTTTCAGACGAAAAAAATTCAATGACATAATTGCCTCAGTTTAGTAACATGAAAAAATGTGCAAATTTGGTTTAAAATGGATCTTACTTAATACCATTTAAGAACCTATTTTCAGATGTTTTCTTTCGTTTTTTGTTCTTCTAGTAGAGGTGACGCATCGAGTTTCGCGCATTCTGCACACAATTGATGCTTAGACTGCGATCCACTATTATGCTTCGGAAACCATACATCAATCTAAACAAATGGTAGAAACTTGTTCAAGTGCACTGAAAATGCCAAAGTGGTGCCGTCGGATTGTAGCAATGGTAAGTGATTTCTGGAATGCTTGCACAATAATTTTCATTGATTACTTCTAAATAAGTAGCTCAACAACTCGAAAGTATTATTTACCCTTGTTGTTCAATGAAAACATAAAAGAAAATCGGTAACATCTGGCAAGGAAAAAATTTGTTTTACCAGGATAATGCACCAGCACATCTTCAGCTATTGCAACTGCAATAATTTATCTGAAAATGTTTCCACACGCCCCATATTGATCGGACTGGGCTCCTGATTATCTCTTATTCTTAAACATGGAAACTTGGCTTACTGATAAGAAAGTGATCACCATAGATGCGTATTTTGCAGAGTTTGATAAATCTTATTTTACTGAAGGTACTAAAGGTCTTGAAAACCGTAGGTATAAGTTTGCTGGGTTGCGGGGGGGGGGACTATGTTGAATTGTAAAATACTTTTACTACGAAAAAACAACTGCCTGTTTTTTACTTGATTCGTTAACTATCATCGTAATTAGACTAACACAAATCTTAAATAGGGCAGTGGTATCACAAATAGCCAAATAGCCTCTTTAAAGAAATTTTACCTGCGGCTTATTAAATTAAAATCTAAAAGTGTACTACAAAATTATGTATTACATTAAATACATCATTTACAAATGCAAGATTAATTTTGAGATTCTAGAATAAATATTCTGTTCCATCATCGACCCAAGCAAATATAAAGCAACGAAGGTAACACATTACTCTTCGTTAATGGAGCATTTCATAGAGGTATAGCATTTAAAATAATTATGCCATTTATTAGATTAAGTATCTTGATATCCATTGCTTTGAACCCAAATTACCGAAATCATAGTTTTTAGCGTGCCTTAATTTTTTATATAAATGATTGATTGAAGGTAAATAACATTAAAGTCATGTTAGTTCCATTTATAACGCCTTCGCAAAAGTTTATTACATTTAATATTAGCGTCTTTGAACTATTAACGCGGTTCATTTTACAAGCGGAAGTACTGTTAGATTTGTAAATAAATAAATTTGAAAATATAGAAACTGAAATATTATACTTACCTTCTTTATTTATTGTTTTTGCATTTCTAATAATCGTGATAGATGCTTTTGTTTGAGTATTACCGTCATATATCAACGATCAAAGCACCTACGACGCTCTCCCGTATAAATTTAAATAACATTGTTAGTTCACACTGATTTTATACCGTGAAAAATTTATTGATAAGTTTTGGTTAAAATATTTACGACTTCAATTTGCGTATAAACAACTTAATCTATACACTTGTCGAAATTAAATCAATTCCATCAATAACCTCTATACTCTCATGAAATTTTCATTGAGACTTATATAAATACGAATGGCATACGATTTCAGCGTTAAATTTAAATTACTTCTAAGGTCTAATTTACATAACTTCATTAATTTAATTTAACATAGCATATATATCCAATAAATTTATAGATAGAATTTAAAAATTTTACTGTACTAACTTTAATATTTTTTAATATCCTTAGTTTAATGATAGATGCAAACATTTTTTAAAATTCCAACATATTTTTGATTTCGGAATCATCAATTAAATATACCGGTAGAAATGTGAGCTTGCTTCAAGATATATAGTGTACTGTAATTAGGCAAGCTTTCGATAGTAACAATAACCATTTTTTCTAACTGATAATTGAGAAAAGACATAGAGAATAAACTAGTTTTAATTGTTTTGGCACCTTGTGAGGTGAAACGAAGGCAACCCAGGATTAATTGTGGAGGATTAAATGATATATGTTTATCGAAACTTTATTCTCAAATTTCAGTAGAAATAAATACAAAGCTTCATTTAGAGATTTTCTTGCTAGCAAATTGTAGAAAATCAGTACAGTTACCAGATCGATGAGCTAGTACTTTAGGGAAAGAAGTGCGCATGCTTCTATCAATAATCTATGTATTTGAAATATTAGGCACTACGATTCAACAACACTTTCAAGACAACTCTTTCATTACGTAGTCGGTCGAAAAGGTTTTACATCTTAAAAAATGATAGCAAAACTATGAACTAACAATTTCAACCAATATTAATAATTACGTTACAACATCAAACAATTTTTTCCTGCGTAGTTTGATTCCTGTAGAACTTTGATCGGAGATTCGCCTAAATTAATATAAATGTTGCCGATGTGCTAGAAATTTTAATTTAATTTATTCTGAACTTTATAACCACTTGCGGTTATTGGATTTCAACATAAGACCTTTTGGTCTTATACAGAGACTCATATGGTATATAACCATATTCATTTTGATGTGCAAGTTCACCTTTTATGTTGCAAAACTAAGAGTGCAAGTTTTATATCTAAGCATTTTTAGTTTTACATTTATTTACACACGTATTGTAATGCTTTGGATTGTTCCATGTATTTTTGCCTTCTTATTTATTGATAGAGATCTCTATTATTTAATTAAAATTTCAAATAAATGAAAGAAAATTTAATTCAGAAGGAAACTCTATATACTATCGTTACTAAATACAGTTAGTTTTCTGGAAGAAAATTCTATTCAGAAGAAATCTTTATATATTATCTCTATTAAATAAAATTAGTTTTCTGTTTCCGAAATGATTGCGATGGTTTATTAAATTAGAATATGGACCCCTCTGGTACATTCAATTGTAGGAAATAGATATTTGCAATAAAATTATTTCTTCTAATGCGCGTGTTTAACTTGAGAGTGTTAAAAATAGCGATCAAAATCCATTCATATACGTTTTGTGTAAATTTTACGCCAACAAAAGATTAGCTAATGCAGTTTATCTACATGAATATGAGTGTTATTTACTTAAGTGTGGTGGAACCAGATCCATGGTCCGTAGGTGTAAACGGCAGATCATGACGCTTACGACATCGCGATGCAAAAGTACACTCCATTTAAATGTTAGGTGTAAATCTGTATGTTCATTCAAAATGTATAGTGATTTTGTAACAATTTTTGCTTAACTGTTTGAACCTATAAGCGGATATTCATTTGTAAATTAATTACATTTAAGTAAAAGCAGTTTTACGTAAATTAATAACTCAGTATTAACGTATGCAATAAGTCTTGGCACACAAAATGCTCAATTTTCCGAACGAAATCTAACTGTATTATATGCTAGATGTAATTCGCTTTAAGATTGATAAATAAACTAGCGGAAAATCAAGTTTACACACAAATTACGCTATTTCCAATTAAATAGCAGTTAAAGTTACAAATACCGATGCAGTTATTTTTCTATATATTTGAATAACAGAATTGAGCATAATAATTAATTACAAGTCAGTTGATAAAATATTAGGTTTCAACGGTACTGAATGTGGAAAACCTGGGATTATAACGATTACTCAACTTCTGAAAATACAATTCCTGAATTTATAAACAATTTTGAAAGGGTGGAGCGACTTTCTTTGCCAAAGTGCGTAGTCATTATTACGCGAGAATAGTTTTACAGAAAAGATTTGTTTAATTAGTATGGTTAATAGCATACGAATATTGTTAAATATAAGAGTGGTCGTTAAAATTTACTAAAAGAGAGGATTCCTTTTGGAAATATTGTGCAGCACACCGATAATGTTCATAAAGGATTTCAAGAAATTTAAACAGCTGCAAAATTAAATAGCGTTTACCGAGCATCTTGTGTAAAATACAATAAGTTTAGCATATAGCCAGCCCCTATTAGTGTAGTGATTAGCATGTTTACCTCTTTAACCAAGAGATGCTGGTTTAAATCGATCGAGGTAAATTTTTCAGTCGAGAAGAATTTAAAAACCATGAATTTTTTTCAAATAAGGAAGTAAAATCTTATGTCCGTTGTCATTATGATATTTGGCAAGTTAAACATCCCAAATTGCGGTGGAATTACTCTAGATTCGGAGAAATCTATCCTAGTAGGTATGAGTAGAAGGAGATAGGGGGTTCTGGAAAACTATTCCTCCGCCGATAATTGCTTTTTAATTGTTTTTAATTGCTTTTTAATAAGCTTCCGCATTCTAATGAGTTCATAATGACCCGCCTGCGAGGGAAATATGGGGGCTGTTGGCGGCCATATTGGATTTTAACGGTCGCCATCTTTAATTTTATGGCGGGAATATTTGAATTTGGGGAAAATCTAGTTATTTGTGCCAGCAACCTTTGATTTCTAGGGATTTTTCCGTATTATTGATAATGGATTACAAATTCGCTGACGAAACGTGGCATATGTGGGTATTAATATATGACTATTCAGTATATTGATATTTATAGTGGAACGCCATGTATATTGTTCGTAGTCAATGGCCTAAGGCTACAAGCATACGTGACAACCTCAAAAATGAGGTTTTTTGTAACAGTATTCTAGAACAATGGGAAAACCGGTTCTTCCACCTTGTACTTTCAATTTCTCGGAATTTACATGGTCTAGTATTCTGGAACATAATTACACTTTCATGAGGCCCCTTTTGGATTTAATTTTAAACAGAGGAGTTTACGCACATTTGAAATTATTTTATTTACAGTAATTAATTTTTATCTAAGGTACTTTATCTGTTAAATCCATCGTAATGGCGCAAATGTTCTTAATAGAGATGCATTCTTCCAAGCTTCCTATTGTATCTTCAATTAAATCTATTCTGGTAGGTAGATTTTTCTTAATTAAATTAGAATTTTATTTACACTTTGTATTATATGCTATTCTGCCTATATTTGAATTGCATTTA
>JAHWXV010133910.1:0-15096 GCA_024586415.1 Phrixothrix hirtus | reverse complement strand
CAGACATTTTTATCAAGAATAACATTTTGCTCTAAAACTAACAATAAAAAAGTTTTTCCTCTTGTAAACTCAATCCGGGGACATACTGTACTATATATATGATTTTTAATCGGTGAAACTTTAAGTGAACTATTCTGTTTCCATTAGCTACCATAATTTTATTTGTCACTGTACTTGTTATTTTTTTGTGTATTTGTTTTCTCCAAGAATTGTACTTCCGAATTTTTAACATATACCTTTTTGTGTATGTTATGTTTATTATTTACTGCCTGTTCTACGTAATTTGTTTGTTTAGGCATGTTAACATTTTCTAAAGTAGGTATTGTTTGAATGTCAATACTTTGAATGGCGTTATCATTCGTAGCAATAACCTTCTGCGAGTACGTTGGCGTTGTATGTTTATCATTTTTAACATTCAAATATTTATTGTTATCTAGTTTTTCTTCTAATAATTTTATTCTTTTATAAAATCCCTTAATTAAGGTGCACTTGTCAGTAAGGACAATTTTTAATAACTCAACTTCGCTGAGTATATTCAATATAAACAATTCAACGGTCGAAAAGTTTCTCAAGTGAAATTTGGAATTTTATAATGGTTGAACAAATCTTGAATTATAATAATATCGGATTTATTAATAGGTAGGTAAAGACAATAATTTCCGTAAGCCTAAGATTATTCGTACTCCAAACAAAGATATAAGTAAACTAACTTTGATTCAATATTACTCCAAACAAAGATATAAGTAAACTAACTTTGATTCAATATTACGGAATGATTTTGTTGCCTTCTTTGACAAATTAACTACTAAAATACCCGAAATTCCTTATATTTAGAGTTGAAGTACTTTTCATGTCTAGTATTTACTAAGATGATGTATTACTTCCAGTTATCACAAATTTAGAAGTGAATTAAATGCAAACTTAGTACAACTTGAATTATTCAGTGTGCTAAATACACACCATTTTAAAATTAAAATAGATAAAGGAATAAAATATTAATTAAACTTATAAAACAACTACAATCTACGTAGAATTAATTATGTATTTACAATCACTAAGGCAAACAACGGCGATGGGGCTTAACCGTATTTTCAGAATGATATTGTGCGGTAAATTATAAAGAGATAATTAAACTTAGGTATGATTAAAATAAAAATGATGAACAAGTTACAAGTACTAAATTAATATTCAATTGAATCTATTAGAATCTTGGAAACTTCCGTAGCCATTCTTTGCAATATAATTTAAAGAACATCGTCCTAACCGTTATATATCACCGCAAGATTTTGTTCAATTTATATAACGCAGTTCCAACAATGCGAACCTTAACTCATTCTTAAAACATTTAAAATAATATGTAAAAGGATCCATTGTGAAATTTGACGTAGAAATTAACTGCTTGTATTGTGTAGTCTTCCACAGAAATAAAATATTATATAAGTTGTTATAAGTGGAATTAAATAACGGCTTTAATGTTGATAATTAATATTTTATGAATTAATAATCAATCCAAACGTTTTCGTTCATATAATTATTGCTATATTAAGAACATTGCAGTGAGAATGCATTTGTAACTTCTTTCCTTTGCAGTATTTATGACCTCGTCCAGATTGGCTCATGCAAAAACTCAGAAAGTGGATTGTTGAGTTGCTTCTAAAGTTGTCGTATCTATCTAAGAACGCTTTTGACTAATGCAAGATCAAAGGATAAATCATCGTCGCAGATCGATAATGAAGGCTATAAAGTAGTGTAGTTTAAGTGCTAAATCGATGAGAAATGCGAAATAAGTCATTGTAGTTTAGGAATTATTAGAAAACAAATACATAACTACCGTGAGATATAATATTCGCCATCTAACAATTAAATTACAAGAAAAATAAATATTAACAAGGTTTAAGGTATACCAAATATTTATTGCGAAACAAAATTGTCTACGTCTTAGTACGTTAGAAATTTCGCACATGAGTTTAAAATTCAAATATAATTTGCAACTATATAAATTAAATAAACAGTATAATTTGAAAGTATCCCAAATATCCATATAAACATAATCCTAGCAAAAAAAATAGTTTTCAAGGTACAAAAGAATAAAATTTTAAACAGACGGAGAGCAAAACCTAGAATTTACTATGACTACAGTGTAGCACGTATCCCCAAAAGCGAGCTTTGTTAGCTACACATATTCTAATATTTTATTTGAACACAGCAATTGATCTTAAAAAGACATTTAAAAATGCAAATATTTGAATTAATTGTTTACATCTCGAAATTTTAAATGAGAGAGAGAGAGAGGAAGAGCGAAAGGGGGGAGAGAGAGAAAGAGAGAGAGAGAGAGAAAGAGAGAGAGAGAGAGAGCAATTCTACTGAATTTTAATAGGAGATTAATTATTAATTGCATTTACACAATTAAACAAAATTAGTTTCTCGTAGTTCCGGATTTAATTAAATTACTTATTAGATCCTTTCTAAACTGCAACGTAAGTCGGCGTAGTTGATCATATCATTAGTATAACCAATTCATATCGAATATTTAAATATTGGTCTTCGCCCAAATATATTAATTAATTAATCAAATTGGTCAGCAATTGTTTCGGTTTATTTAACTTTTAAAAACGAACACCATCATCAAAAATAGCAATATATAAATCTAACGCATGTTACAGATATACAAAAACATTATACTAAAACAGAAAATTCTGATGATGGTTAAATAGTTAAATAAACCGAAATAATTGTCAAATAATTTTATTAATTAATTAATATGTTTGGGTAAAGAGCAACATTTAAGTATTCAATAAATATTTGATCATATAAATGTATTAATTATATGAAGCTCGAAATACAAGTAATGGTCGTATAATTTTTCTTTTAGTAACTACTTCAATTTGATAGATAAGAGTCTAACTTCTGTGTAAACGAACCATACTTTATAATAAATTCTTAGTTAATCGGTACTTCTAATTTGACATAAAACTACGGCAGTTTTATGTGTCCTAAATACTGAGAATAGTTTACTAGCGTATTAATTGTACATTCAGAGAATTCTTAAGAATTCAAAATAAATATATTTTACTGTACTCTACTTCAACTAATTACTTTACTAATCTCTCTATAGTTAACGGCAGCGACTAGTGGTTAACTTTTCCATAGGTCAGTACGCAAAAAAATTATTAATGATCTAGTAGTTAACTGAACGGGTGATTAAATACCTTTACAACGGGTGACTTCGTAGATGATTGTAGTTGTGTAGAGACGTTATTGCGAGTCGTTCACCAGTAGCAATTAAACGGAAATTGAGGGGCAAGGCTATTGGGGTGGTCTTAACAAAACGCAAGTACAAGCGGAAGCTGCCCCTGTTACTTTGGATCGATCAAGACGTCAGAAGGCATTAATCCACGATATCGGTACATACTAGATATAACTATCTGACTTGAAAATCAGCAAGCGAAGAGAAAAAACACTTAAAAGAAATAAAGCAAGAAATTAAATTTTACAAATTGGAAATATAAAAGTTTAATAAATTACTTATCCGTACGAAAACTGTTGTATTTTCTTTGGTAGCACACGAAAACGTTCAAATTAGGTTTTTTTATACCACTTGCTGAGAAAGACAAAACTTTTGTAAACCTATAAATAAAAGAATGAGATTTCCTTTTTTCTCCTATGCACGGTACGAATTTTAAATTCGACACAGGTGAAAATCCAGAAAACTATCATAAGAGTATAAATAAATGAACAATCCAAGTCTTCCCACCAAAAATCTAACCTAATTAAATGTGTAAAAATATAGAAGTTCGTACTTTCAATCAATTTATCGCATCAACTGCACAGCAATGGTTTCGCCCTATTTAGTCTCATCAGTGTTGAGGTGCTGGACACGTTGATTGAAATTCCTTTATTTATATTATTAACATCCTCTAATTATAAACCAATAAATGACTCTGCTAGTATTTTTTGTAAAGCTCATAGACAGCTAGTAGCTGACCATAAATCGGAACTTGAGGTTAACAATAGGCAGCCTATTATTCCCATTATACCTACCTAAAACCTCTAATATAGGAAGAGATTGAAAACAATTTATTCTAGACAAAATATATTTTAGAAAAAGTAAAAAACTAAATTACAACGCAACAGATTTACAACTCATACATTTATAAAAATTGAACAAAAGGGAACTTTAAGGTATTTTAATAATATAATAATATAGGCTGCTGTAGTATTTATGGGTGTTATAATGCGTCAGGCACCTGCGGCAACACTGCTTCAAAGTGGCCCATAAGAAAGGCATTGGCCTAGGTCACTTACTGTATTACCAGTTTCACTTTGACTATAGTCATTTCACAACAATGTAGTAACTATTTTAATTAAAACGCGATTTGGATACTGTTTTCATTAAATTAAATTGACATTACATTTTTAAGCGAAGTGTAGGTATTTTTTAACCTAATAGTTTTAACTATGTTTTTTTTGAGAATTTCGGTTGTCTTTTAGATTTTAAATAAGCAAAGGCTCAAATTATATGATGTATTTACTCAAAAATAACAAATCAGGACATATAAATCTCCAACTAGGCCGTAGAAGACAAAAATTAGCTTCCCAGTACTTTACTCATTGACTTTTGTTTTTAAAATTAAGTTAGTTCTATTAATAGATCTACAGGTATAAATGCCCTTTCAGTACCAGTTCTACCAACAAATTATATTCTTCTCCTTTCTTAGAAACTGGACTGTGCTTACGCTGATTCCAAAGCAATTTTCTTTGTCACTATTGCTTCATTTAAAGATGTAGGTAAAGTTAAACTAAAAACTCTTCAATAGATGGTTAAAAAGTTTTAAAAAATGGTAAGATGGTAGATTGGAACAAAAACTATAGCAAATATTGTTGCTAGTATAAACGTTTGGGTTTCTTTCAAAATCGTTTGATTGTAATTGACAAAATTGGTTATTACAAATTAATCTGTTAACAAACGCGATCAAGATGCAAACATAAAGAATGTTACATTGTGGCCGAGAAAATAACATAAAGCCAAAAAACATTGCAGGAAGTTAACCTAACAGTTTCAATGACTGATTATAAAAAATTAACTTTAAAATTTTTAAGACTTGTGACTGTTTTGATAAGCTGTAAGGTCTTATAACAGTATTTTCTCTTATGGTATTGTATATATTATCCACATCTAAAGCCTTACAACTTATTCATTGTTGATTATCCGGGTTGGCAGTGTCAGTAATTAAAAATAAATTACTGTATTGCGTGTTAAAAATTACGCAATTATTAGGTTTTAGAATTTGTAGGTAACCAAACTGTTTCCGACTTTATTATTGATAACAAGCCGGAGGGATAAATCCCTTATGTTCGGACAATAACAAGTAAATCTTACCCGGAGACAATCTGTTTTTACTTCCCTTTTAATATTTACTTATAAATTTGTGGGTCATACCAAACATTTTATTTCAGATAATTATATACATGATAAGTAACGAGAATAATGAATTCTATACATTTATTAAATTTCAAATTTAAAACACATAAAAAACGAAAATAAAATTTTTACATCTTTAAATAGAAATACAGTTTCACTACAAATGATATAATGTACAACAAATGCAATGACCTGTTATGATAGATCCTTTTAAATATTTATGTTACCCAAAATAAGTATTTGTATGACTTTTACTAAAAGGATCCAGCAGCAGGTATAAATTCTGTTATATTTAAAATTTACAATATCTTTACTATACCACAACTTCTACATAACCCAAATATAAAAAAAAATATGAAACAAATGTCATAACGTGAAACACAAATTAACGCATTTTAAATAATTTATCCATGCAAAAACGCCTGAGCCAAACTAAATACCAACATTAATACATTTACGTAGATGTAAGTTCTATACATTATTCAAACAAACTATATGACTGATATTTGTGATTTTATATGAATTAAACTCGACTAAACTTTTCTGCAGTTGATCCTTATACTTGATTTATGTAAGCGAAAACTAGCCACACATTTGCATCAGATTTATTATAGAATTCTTGATTCTAATGACGAGCTTATCCTTATATTAAGAAATAAAGGTATTTTTATAGGTTGGAAAAGGGTTAAAATAAACTGTACATACTGTGATACCGACTTACAAATGAACACAAATTAAAAGCTTTTTAACATGAACTTCGCTTTTAGAAAGAAATGAAATAACATGGATTACATACTCTAACCTAATTTAAACACATATCGAGTTTTTAGATTTCCTGAAAATTTTATGCTATTTTATCTACGCAAGCTTCAATTTTTGGAAACAGTTTGAAAGGTTTGAGAATATTATTAACCTTTAATTATAATTTTGGATACAAATAAAATGTATTTAAATAAAGTTGCTGTGTTAAGTCGTTAAATTAATTGTACGATATCGTACTTGATTTTCTTTTTAAACGAATAACTTTACGTACATCTAAACTATAATAGTCAAGTCGATGCCGGTGGCGTAACGAGATAGAATTTTAAGAAATATAATCTATTCACGTTCATGATAATCGTACACAATCTATTCAAAATAAATGTTGAATGATTCGAAAAATTTATAATGTATATAATTTTAAAAAGGCATATCCATGGTTTCTTACAATTAAGAGCAATTCTTAAATTAAATTAATCCTAGAGTAATTGTTATGTCTTTCTTGTTTCATTATAAAGTGATTTTAAATAATGTATAAAAATTTAAAACTCAAGTTCCTGTTCTTTTATTTAAAAGTGGGCTTTTAATGTATTTTAAATTTAGGAAACAACACGTTCCCACCCTCCGGATAATGTTTATAATTAAAACTGGGAATTGCTAAATTAAAATATTATGTGATGAGAATAAATAACTCGTTATTATCTAACTATTGTAGAAATGGGATCATGTCTTATCAATACAAATAGAATTACACCAAACCAAACTTTTATTGTTAAAAACATCGGCTACTTGAACAAAAAGATCAATATCGACAGCAGCAACGTCTATTCCATACCAAATTATCACTTAAAGGTGACAAACGTTTTCAAGTCACGTTAAAATATTCTAGCGGGTTGTCGGAGCTACCACTACAACGTCGTAGTTTTGTAACTTTTAGTACTAATTCTCAAAATAATCGTAATACTTCTCCACCTGTCATATAAACCTACGGCTGGCACTTACTGTGAAAAGGAAGCATATTTTAATATGAAGTCGGCATTACTTTTAAAAAATACGTTGAAGTAGTTACGCAAGTTTCAACTATTTAAATATATAGAAGTATTCGAAGTTAAACACTGTCGAAGTGCGATATATGTTTCCATTTGTGGTTGTTTTAAATTATGTATTAAATGTGTTCATGTTTATGAGAAACTATTTATAGAACTAAACCTAGGTAATTCAAAAAAAAATTTTGTAATGCATGGATAGCAAATTCTGATCTATTATCATTGAAATACACAAATCTTAACACAGAATTGTCGTAGTCCTTGCAATGTTGCAAGCACATTTTTCCGCCCTCCCACATACCGTTAATTAAAATATATGATTGATATTAGATTTCTTAAAATGTATGTATATGTTATTGTCAGATACAACTCAGTCCGAGTAGGGTAAGACTTTACCAAAAGAACACCAATTAACTTTTATTATTGTTGTCAAGGCATTTTACTACTAAAATGTTACAATGGTGGTAAAAAGTCTTGCATCACTCATGATTTTTATGATTTTAAATCAAAATGTGACAAATTGATTCAAATTAATCTGGAATTGTGTTGGCAGATTAATGGCTACATGTTTAATTACCTAATCAGAAAGTTTAGATATCATTTTCTTGATTATTTTTTGTAATTGAGCTAATTACCCATTTCTCTTAATAATGAGCTTAAAATTAAGAAATAATGTAACTTATTAAAAACCATTTGTGGGAATATTATGGCAGATATATACCTTTTATCAAGTATATAAATAAGTCACAATCCTAAATAGAGTATTTGAGTGATTTCTGTTGCTAATATGCCATCGAAAACGTGTCAGAACAAATTGTCAGAAGAAGTGCGATGTGCCATCATCGTCTACCACAAACAGGGAAGATCATCTCTTGAAATAGCTGCCAAAGTGAAATATAATCAATCTTCAGTGTTAAAGTTTATTAAAAAACACAAGAAAACGGGAAAAATAGCAGATAGGCCTCGTACTGGACGTCCAAGGAACACTTCTATCAGAGATGACAACATGATGCGAAGGTAAAGTTGGGCTGATCGGGTTCTTCATTCAACCCATTTAACAAACTTGCGCTCCCAGGCCACCGTAGTAAGCATATGCAGCTCCACAGTGGGGAAGAGTCTTCAAAGTTTTGGACTCAGAGGTGTTGAGAACGGAAAAAGCCACTGTTATCAGAACGTCAACGGCTGCTTCGCCTGCGTTTGGCGAAAACTCATCGTAATTGGACCCCATAAAATTAGAAAATGGTACTATTTAGTGAAGAATCCAGCTTTACTATAAACAACCATTCAGGAAATTCATACGTAAGGCGATTTCCATCAAAAGCGTTTGCATGAGATTTTATTCTCCCAACAAGGAAACATTTCACTTCCATCATGATATGGGGATGCATGTCTGCTACTGGCGTTGGCCATTTACATGTTATGTCTGGTAGGGTGAATGCAACCAAATACATTGAGGTATTAGAAACCAAAATGTTAAGGAGTGGAAAAGATTTGTTTGGTAAAGAGGAGTTCATATTCCAAAACGATAATGCTCAATGCCATAGCGCTAAAAGTATACAGGCGTGGTTCGCTGCTGATAAAGAGAAAAGGATCGACTGGCCCTCGCTATCTCTCGATCTAAATCCAATCGAGAACCTATTGCGGAAGATATCAAACATTATTTCCAAACACAAACCTACAAAAAAGTTGAATTGATCGAAACATTGATTGCTATCTGGCATCGCTGTGTTTCTGTGGATGAATTGGAGAAATTGGTTAATTCCATGCCGAAGAGATGTACCTTGGTAATTAAAAAGAAAAGGTGGTCAATTAAATATCGCGAGTGATAAATTCTTTAATTTGTATTTTTTTCAATTTCATTGTATTAAATTATCGAATATATCAATTTTTGCAAATTGTTTTTTATTACTTTATTTTATGATTTTATTTTGATAGGTCGTTGTTTCTCATCCTAAATCCATGTTACACGTATAAAATAATTATTTGGTTTTAAATAAATTTAGTTTATAGACAGAAACTGTGTTTCATTTAAAGTTTAGCCGATTCAACACGGTGATGCAAAACTTTCTACCACCGTTGTATTTGTAGTTTTTATTAAAACGAATTATTAACTTTTCAACTTAATTAATAATCAACGAAGAAAGCCAAACAAATTTTACTCAAAAAATGTTACTTTGCTGTTTCAAGACACACTTGCGCAAATTCTTTAAGTATTTGAGCTCAGCAGGAAAATGTGTATAAAATTGCTACCCAACTTGATAAAAATAAATAATGACGAATGGCGAAGGCGATTATCTCATACACCAAAGCTTATGCTAAGTTTTAATTAATTTAATTATTTGCTAAAAGTTCTAATATTGAAACTTAAACAGGGTTAAGTGCTATTATTGTTTAGTATACGGTTTGAAATTTTTATAACGAGAATTAGTTGCAATATAGCGTGTGACGTTTGGCCATAATGAAAATCGTGACAACTTCTTTACCAATATTTATTAATTATTTCACGAATTACTTACTAATTGCTACTATTTTTCTAAGTAGTCCAACTTAGTTTTAACTTGACTCTTCTGATTTAAACAATGAGTGGCTCGATTGTGCAGTGGGCCATTAAAGTATTTGGGATGTTTAAAATGAAATTGAAAAATAGCATTCTAATAATTTATTTTAATACTATTTTTGACAACATTCAGTATAATGAAAACTTATTACTTAAGAAACTAATAAAAGTATTAAATAAAAACGAAAAATTCATATCAATAAACTATTTGAATACCTAAGCCATTCTGTAAAATAATCGCTTGTAAATTCCAAACAGTGAATTTCATTTTATTTCAATTTAATGTTGGAACTACTGGATAGTTTTCCGTATTTTACCTCATATATAAAACAACAGTAAAACAGTTGAAAATGGTCCAGAGGACGAAAAATCTTAGTGTTGGTGATAAAGAATACATTATTTTATTATTTAAACAAGCAAAAGTTTAAGTCGGATTACAAAAAAAAGTTGACAAATCACACACTACGATTGAGTACATAATTAAATAATTTAAGGAAGTCAAAGCCATAAAAAATAGACAGCCAACACGATATTCAAAAATATTAAACGGGTGAATGGAAAACTTTAAAAAAAGTAAAATATAAATAAAAAAATACAGTTGCAGTAATTTAATATTATTAAATCTGTAAAGTATTCTGCGATATGTAGTAGAATTGGATTTGGTCTAGGCATAATTAATTTCTATATGCATTTGCTAGCAGTTCTTAAACTATGGACATTTTCAATTTTTTCTAAATAATTGTTCTATATATGGGCTTTCTTGTTAATAGACGTGGTTAGGCCTCCACAGTACCTTGCTACGGTTTACCGGTGGATTTTGAAATCACCATGTATAATTTTAAAAAAATTACATTAATATATAATAAATTTATAACAGTTATGAGATTTCTTCGGAGCAGTTTTCATGCTTTAAACATGACTCAAGTAACTAAAAAGGTTGGGTGTAGTAATTGTCGAACGAAAACAAACGTTTGTTCAACTAGAATCGTAGCAACCCGTTATATGCGAAATTGTGAATATGGATCAACATAATTTTAACATTGGCGGTATAACTTTACTCCATAAACACCAATTTCGGCCGATACAAAGAAATAAGTGCCGTTTATCTTTTAGTGAACCACAAGATATCATAGAAGTATTAAAATCGGTTGGCAATAACTGGAAGATTTTTTTTGTAAGTAAATCACGAAAATAATAGAAACAAATTTTCCAAATTGAGATATTTTGGTGTCTGTGAGATAAATTCGTGAATTTAGCGGCAATAACAGTCCCTAAATAGCTAAAAGTTTTAGTGTTGTAATTAAGAGACGTGTTTCCTTTACAATTAATAATATAAATTCAGATGTGATACAAAACACTGTATTAACAGGTGCACTCGCTTAAAAACGGTCTCATATTGTTTTGCCGGCTTTCAAATATTTTTAAAAGCACTGGAACCTTATGATGTTGATTGAGGCTCAATTGCTTGTTAATTCATACCTTCATCACTGAGCTAAGCTGATTAAGACATTGAAATTTCCTACAATTAACATAAAATTTGTCCATTGTTATATTTAATATATAATTGTTAGTGCTGCAGGGTTATACATTATAAAGTTTCCGTAAAAGAAGTTTATTAACAATGTGTTTGTGGAAAGCACAAATATCGAAAACAATACATGAAAATGAAAATAAAACATTATAACCGAATTCAAACAGTTTAATTAAAATATAAATAACGTTTGTGAAAATAATATAATTGATATCGCGTTTGGGAGGTTTCATTTTATATCAAACCAATATAACGCAAACTTAAATTGGTTTCGATTAAATCTGTCTGTTTTGTAATTCTAAGAATTATTAAATAATATTTATTTAAACACAAACCATTTAAAACTGAAGCTATTTAAAAACAGGAATAACTATTTTTTGATTCCTTACATAAAAACATTCATTCTTTTAAAAAAACTAGGACAAAAGCAATAAAAGTATGTTTAGTTAATTTGGAATAAAAAATCGTCCAGTCTTAACTCAACGGGTCTGAATATTTGCACCTGAACTAAGCGGGTTAGGCAGTTCGCGTCAAAAACTTTTAGACTATCTAAGAGGAAATTTTCTAAATTAGGTTTGATAAATGAATTGTATACTAAAGAACATTTTTCATGTAATATCTTTATAATTTTCATGCTGGATGGATACGAACTTCTAGCTATGCATGCCAACAGCATATTCCAAGTATTTTAGGGAAATTATTTCTGCTATTTCTCTTTAAAAATATTTCTTCAAATATAAATTCTTATTTAATTTTTTCACTATTATAAAAATTTCAGAACCGGGAAAGGGTTACCAACCTTTATCCAATGCGCTATAAAAAGGTGTGTGAGATTTATTTACATACCTAGACTTATTATTGTGTTTAGATGTATTTGCCGTGTCATGTATAAAAATTGTTTCAAATATTACATTATATTACACTAACTGTAAGAACAATTATATATAACATTTTACATATATCTATTAAGCATAGCCATAGTCTGATCTATAAAATACAACAAATCTGAAACGAAATTTAGTTTGCACTTCAGTTAGAATATAATTTAATTGAAATACGAAAGTAGTTTGTGCCACTCGCATTGTTTTATAAGGAATTGATAAATTTTACTTAGAAGTCCTTTAAACAGAAATTATAATAATTTATGCATAGAACTGTCTAATGATGCAACATAATGTAGCGTAGGTATATAACCTGTGTCTGTAACCATGCTCTATGTGTAGCTTATGACTTAAAATAAGCATTTTCTGATAACCATTTTTCAAAAAAAAACCAGCGGTTCGTAAACAATAAATATTGTAATAGTTCGAAACAACAGCAAGACAAATAAAATAGACACGTAGTGAAAGATCACTTTCGAAAATGCCTTTACTAATTTAGGTCAGGTTATCTCAGAAATTTGGTGAGAGTTCCTAAAGATTATTCATACTAAGCTAACAAGGGGGTGTAAAAATTATAATCAAGGATGCCACTAGTTACCTTCATCTTTAATAGAACAGGGACAAGAGTAATCCAGCGCATTAACTTCACGGATCTAGCAAAACCGCATTCACCAAACTTATTATTGCGGATGCAGATTTCTTCATCTAAAGAGCTTACACTGAATCAGTTTGTAAAAATACGTCAATAGTAAAATACTCAAATGATTAGATATGAAATATAATTACATAAGTCACACAATTGTAGTAAAACATCTAAGCAAGTAAGTAAATGTTTAATTCCTAAAATGCATAAAAAGAATAATTAAATTATCCAGGGAAAGAAAAAATTCTTAATTTTAATTAAGTTATATCTAGCAAAAATAATAAAATCCAACCTAGTTTTCCCAAAAATTTTTATTATTGAGTCCTACATATGTTTCAGTTCTTAAAGTTTAGACCACCATCAGGGAAGCAAATTACCTATAACAATTAAAATAAAGAGCGACTAAAGTCAATAAAAATACTTACATAAAAATTAATACAAATAGTTATTAAAATTGAAAATACTACATATCCATTTAGTAGGAAGTAAGGCGAGTGTGATATTATTACTAAAATTCTAACAATATAAAAGCAAATAAACTATAAAGAAGGCGCGAGCGTTATAAACATAAAACAATAAAAATAAATTATCACAGTGTGTAAAAACAGTATAAAAGATATGTATAAACAAAATAATGTACCACAGTAGTTAATACTGGTATCAACAAATATAAAATTGATAAAAACCAATAACAAGTAAATAAAATTAAAACAAAAAGACATATACAATTTTATTTACTTGTTATTGGTTTTTATTAATTTTATATTAGTTGATATTAGTATTAGCTCCTGTTGAATATTATTTTATTTATACATATTTTACTTTCTCTTACCTAGGTAAAAAAGAAAGTATTGTTTTTGTCCAAAATTTTCGATGTCGAAATTTTAGTGGGATTACACGTTTTCAGGTCCCCCGAGTACGAAAACCATGTTTTTAAAAATTGGTCTGTGTGTGCGTGCGTGTGTGTGTGTGTGTGTATGTGTGTGTGTGTGTGTGCGTGCGTGTGTGTGTGCGTGCGTGCGCGCGTGCGAATGTGCGTGCGTACGTGCGTGCGTGCGTGCGCGCCTGCGAGAGTGCGTGCATGCGTGCGTGCTTGCGTGAGTGCGCGTGTGCTTGCGTGCGTGCTTTTATGCATGCGTACGTGCGTGCGTGCGTGCGTGCGTGCGTACGTGCGTGCGTGCGTACGTGCGTGCGTGCGTTTGTGCGTGAGTGCGTGCCTGCGTGCGTGCGTTCCCGCTTACGAGCGCGTGTGCGCGTGCGTGCATGAGAGCGTACGTGCGTGTGTGCGTGCGTTTGTGCGTGCGTGCGTGCATGCGCGCGTGCGTGCCCGCGTGCGTTCGTGCGTGCGTGCGTGAGCTTGCGCATGCGTGCATGAGTGCGTGCGTGCGTGCATGCGTACGTGCGTGAGGGCGCGCGTGCGTGCGTGCATGCGCATGTGCGTGCGTGCGTGGGTGCGTACTTGCTTCCGTGCATGTGTGCCCGCGTGCATGCGTGCGCGTGTGTGCGTGCGAGCTTTTGCGCGTGCGTGTGTGCGTTTGTGGGTGTGTGCGTGCGTGCGTTCGTGCTTGCGTGCGCGCGTGCGTGCGTTTGTGCGTGTGTGTGTGTATGTGTGTGTCTTCGAGCACGATACCCCGAAAACCAAAAGTTCTGGAATAACAAAATTTTACACTTGAGTTTGTATCCATAGTCGCACGCGTCCGCAACAATTTCACTAACATCGAAAAACTGGAAGTGCCATTTTACTCTAGCCATTTTTTGGTTCTTTGAACATTTTTCGAAATCGGCTATAACGTTTTTTTTTAATTTATTGTGTTTCTTAGAAATTTAATGTTATTTTATAGAATCTAGTCGGTTTTTCATAAAATTTTCGATAAGCCGAGTAACCAGAAGTACTTTCGTCGTTAAGTCTAATTAAAATAACTATCAAACCAGAAACCGTAGTTAAATGAAAATTTTTATTTAGGATCACAATGGCCTTAGTGTGCTAAATCAAGCATTTGGCTAAAATCTAATAACTGGAAGTACCACCTTATTCCTGTCATTTTAAAATATTTTCGGAATTTTTCGTATTTCGAGATTTTCTCGAATCGGTTGCAAAGATTTTTTTAAATTTATTGTATTTCTTAAGCATTTAAGACCCTTTCATATAATCTAGATGGTTACTCAGAAAGTTTTCTATAAATGGAGTAACCGGAAGTACTTTCACTGTTAACTCTGAATACAATAACTATGAAACTAAAAGCCCTAACTAAATGAA
>JAHWXV010133871.1:0-10093 GCA_024586415.1 Phrixothrix hirtus | reverse complement strand
TATATAGTCTGATAATTTTAGTGTTTGTGTTTATTTTTCCGTAGACATTACATTTTTATTTGATTTTATTTAATTTACTTCATCTATAAATGTTTATTTTTTCTTTCTTGAAGCAGGGCTTAGGTGGTAGAGCAGATAGCAACACTTTAGTTACAATCTGAACCTCGTCCTGAGGTTAATTGAAATATATATATATTATTTAATTATTAAGCAATTATTTTGTTAAATAATATTTATAATTACGATTTCAATTAATAAACATATTATTATTATTAAAGGTATTAATGGATCGAATCGATGAATTTAATATTATTTTAACAAAATCTACTACTCTAGATATATTCCATCAAATTGTCAAAGTAAACCTATATTAGCGTCCCTAAAATTTTCGATTCGCTTCATATAAAGATTTTAGCATGTCGAATTTGTCAACATAACCCATGTGACGATTGTAGTCTTTGACCATGATAAGGCACGTTACATCCCACGAGTAGCACCCTTTTTTCGCCTACTTACTGTTTCGACAGAGGTAGGATTGTGATAGTTGCCCAGAAACAGAACTGATCTTCTTCTATCCATTTCAGACACGTAATTCCATTTGTAGATATACGGAAATCAAAATCACCTCTCTTCGAGTGTTTGTCATCCCTCAAATCTCTTGGCATTCCCTTACAGTTTTTTCGTGATGTTCCACAAGCATATAGCCCTTTTGCTAATAATGATCTCTGTAACTTCACAGAATTGAAGTAATTGTCAAAGAAAAGCTTGTGTTGCTTACCTACAAGACTTCTGGTCAAGTTCGTTACAACGCGATGTCCCAAATTGATACATACAATGTTATTCACCTTTTCTGTGTAAATTTGGAACTGATACACGTAGCCACCAGAATCTGCCCGGATCCGTACTTTGTAACCTAGTTTTACCGGTTTTAGCGGCATATATTGCCGTATGATGCTTTTAACGAATCATAGATCCATCCATGAATTGGGCTTCATGTGGACGTATCGCCATCAAAAACATTTCTCTCAAATTGTCGAGTAAGGGACATAATTTGTAAAGTTTGTCAAGACTTTTTTCACCCTTCTTGGGGGTACCTCTCGTTATCGTTTAGGTAAAGATAACCAAGAAGCCATGAGAAACAATCTCTAGGCATTACAGAACTTATATATTCATCCCTGAACTTAGGTCTTGAGGACCAGTAATCTTTATAGCTTGGGAGCGTTTTTAATCCCATCAACAAGTTGAGTTCAAGAAATCTCTTTATTTCATCTGCATTTGTTTCCACAAATGCATTACAATTACCTCCTTTTTTCTGGATAACGTTTAGGTTGGCTTGTAATACTATATCTTCAATACAATCCAAAGAAAATAATTGTAAGAATACGTCTACAGAAGTCTCAACGTCAAATAGTAGATTCGGACCTGCTTCTTCCGAAAAGTTCTTTGACAGGCCACAGTTTGAAGCGTGTGATGTCCAGTTTTCACCATAGCAGTTTTCTTGAATATCAGAAAGAGCGAAATTGTTCTCGCTGTCCCAACTATCATCATCATTTATACGGAAAGTATTGTTACGGTTGTCATCCACGAAGTCTACACTTTTTTTTTCAATATTGAAGACATTGTCGTTTTCGTTCTCATTCGGGGAATTTCTATTTCATCCTCCGCAGACGACGCAGTAGAGTTACTGTGGGGTAGAATTTCATGCAGTAACTCATGATACTCCTTTGTATTCATGTTTGCAATGTCCAAATAGGGACACCCTGATTTTCCTGTAAAATAACGAAAAAGCACATCAGGTCCTAGTGGTTACAGCACCAATCCACCTAATTAATTAGTGCATTACTTACAAGCGATGCACAGTAGAAAGCTAATTTACCTTTGTCATTATACATACACAGGTTTAGAATAACAATAAATAAATATTTACCTGCCATTGTCGATAATATTTAGCAAAACACAATAAAAACAAGAACCTATTGTACGTTACACCTAACCTTTTTACACAATACGCGCTAACAGCAAAGTGAACGCAGGTTTGGCGGCAAATAAATTTCCACAAATAGCAAGTAGTATAGGCAACACAACTAACAATGTGGTTACGTAGGAGTTACACCAGGAACATAGCCCAAGGTTATTAGATTGCTATTTTCTGGTAATAACCACTATTCCTTAAAGGGTTAATGAGGTGGTTTGTAAAGTGCACGTAATATGGGCTTAATATTAGAAAGATAAGTATTATGCCATCGATTACAATTTAATTAATTCGCACCAATATGCCTAAGATTTAAAGCAACGTTAAATTATTTCAATCAAATTAAATCTTAGAAATTAGTAATGTGCATACAAATGTAAACAAATATGTTAGAATGCCGAAGTTAGATATAATTTAAGAACTTGTCAACATCGGCAAATTTATTAAATCCTAGAAAATTCCATTTAAAGGAAAGGTGGTCAGAATACGTGATTGAATAAAACAAGTAGAAGTTTTACAAAATTCGCCAATGTAATTCGCCTATTAGTAAATATGTAAATAATATCTCTAAACTACGTAATAGCACGTACATTTTTAGTTAAAATATTCGTATAAACACTGCACACCTTAAATCATTGGATAAATTCAAAATGTCAAGCTGAATGTCTGGTCAACGAAATAAAAAAAATATAAGAACCTTGTAATCCAGAAGAACAATGCCTCTTCGTGTTCTGCTTTCTATCGTGAAATGAACTTATGAGCATATTGGCAGACATGAAGATCAAAACTGTAAACGGTGTTCACAGTGTCAATCATTGAAGTGACTAATTTATTACAGACCCGTTGCTTATGGTATTATAATCAAACCCGTTTACGTCAGGTCTTTCCGCAATCGGGACCCTTCTAATACATTATTATATCAAAGGCAAGTCCAGCTTAAACGAGGAAACAAAATAAATAATTTAAGCACAAATTAAGGTACAATAGTATATTTAGCATCCTCAAAGGAGTGAATTATATAATCCATGACCTGTAGATGTAAACAAAGGTCAGTTAAGAAATCAATTATATTTAAAGGTGCATACCAATCATTAACAATTAAATTCAGGTATGATACTTCGGATTAGATTAAAAAACATTTATTTTACTTCCATCTAATTCAAAAATTTTAATTTGCGTAATTCAATGAAGATTATTGACACCTTTTGTAATTTTGAATATCGGGTTTATTTATTAAAATTCACAAGCTATTGAATACTTGTTTAATTTAGAAGGATATCATTTAGCATAAAAATTATAAATATCTTTAATCTCGATAATTTTATATGATATTGGTAATTACGTGCATCACGTCATTTTGAATTTAATGATTTTTTATTTATATTTCATTTTGTATTTTATAGATTTATAATTGTTTTATTACATTTCTTATTTTGTGTATTTGATTATTATTGAACCGTTAATAAATTATTACATTTAAAACTATAGCGTTTGTTCATAACAAAGAGCTTATTTAACATAGAGTAACCTTTTAATAAAAGAAAGGCGTAGTCAGATTACTTGTTAGCCAAGATCATTGACAAAGGGCAATATACTACCAAAATTAGATATTGTGCCATTGGTTGTTACCATAATCCTTATAAAAGTAAATAACTCGTGACCGCTCAGCGCAATAGAATGATTTCTATTAATTAATCAACTGATAGTGACGACAACGGCAACACAAATATATGATTGTGAGCAATTATTGGACAGATCGCAAGGCTGAAAAACTTTCTTTAAAGCAAGTTAATAAAATAGTTTACCATCGGCATCAATGGGTGAATAAGTATTGAGATTATTCAAGAAAAATGAACAATTTGAGAAAGCAACACCTGCCTTTATAAACAATATTTAGGTATGAAACTTAATTAGAAATGAGCAGATGTTATATATTTTCTATATATTTGTTGTATTTAATGGAAGTTCATTGAAGTCATAATGACGAAATTGGAAACGCTCTGGATATGGATTAGTAATGAAAAAATTCTACGAAGATTAAACAATAAGAAAATTCTCAAATAAAGCCAAAGTGAAGAAGTTGAAGTACTTGGGGCATATAGTGAGACATCCGATTAAGTACTGCAGTTTATGCGAACGAGGATGTGAAGCAAGACAGAAACCTTGACTTAACACGTTCTGAAATGGTTTGGTCAATAAACGCTAGCTCTTTTTAGTTGAGCACAATTATTTGGTTATTTAAATAATAATATAATATAATAATAGAATAATAATAAATAATAATAAGATATTCCGACCTTTTTTTTCGTATATGGTTTTTGGGAAATAATTCAATTTCCTTTACAGTATTATGTTTCCAAATTAATTATAACTAATGCAAGCGGTGTTTATACACGAAAATTGAAGTCATTATTGTTATTGCATTAGTAATAGAGCAATTTGGGAACACTTCAAATCCAATTCAGGCGCAAATAATGTACATCGTATAGATTAATTATAAATTAGTTTCGTACCTACATTATTGAATGTAAATTTTCTAACATTACATTGCTCTTAAAAAGTAGAAAAGGATATAAATTATTCTAAAGTTTTAATAGATGATATTTAATATTTAAGCAAGATAATTTTATATCCAACGAGTAATCATCCTCAAGTAAAGCTGTATACTTCCATATAAGCCACTTCCAAAAATTTTAAAATAGTATAGCGTTAATGTTTTTCACTTTATATACAATTTGTAATAATATAAAATTAAAAATCTCGTTAAATGTTGTTAATTAGACTAATACAGAGTTAAACTTGAATAAATATTAGACCGCTAAGATTTTATAGACGGTCCTATAATCTTACTTTATTAATTACTTTTTTACTGTTAGAATATTAATTAATTTTATTTAAAAACTTTTAGAAATTAAATCTTTATAATTAACTGCTCACATTTACATTCTAAAATAATTTAAAGCAATATGACGTCTATCACTGAACAAATATTTTAGCTAATTACTATAAACGCTATCTCTTAGCTTAAAAAATTGCGGCGTAAAATATAAATTTCATCTATCATAATATAAAAATAAGCGGAGTTGCTTTTATCAAGCTATGTAACAACAAACAACATAAAAAGGCGAACATTTAGTCCACTTTTAAAATATTAACCAAACTTAACCTTGCCACGTTAAAGTTGGATAAACAAGAGCTACAGCCTTTACTAGAAGGATCACGCTTCGCAGCAAAAATAAAAGAAAATTGTCCGGCCGGCCCTAGTGCCGCGGAGACTAGGGAGTGTGGTTTAGTTACTTATAAAAAGAAATAACCATCGAGTAAAATATCGTGGTTGGCAGGTGCAAGTTTCGCTCCCATTGTCGCTGGAGGAGATCCTGGACTCGGTGCTGACGAGCGCCGGGTGGTCCCGGAACTGGTACATACTCGCACAGAAAACAACCTGAAATATCTAGAGAAAGAAAAGAAATTGAACGTCATACACTTGTAATTGGAAAACGCTAGTGTCAATCTGGATGTACAAGAGTGAAAACGCCGTAGATTAATTCGGCGATAAAAATTGGACCTAAAGTCACTCGTGGATATTCTGTTTCACACACTTAGGCTTATGCCGAATATCATTGGTAAAAATATTTATAAATAATCTGAAAGAAAAATTAATTAAGGTACAACACTACATAAATGAAAAGAAAAATCAAAGTAAGGATAAGGTCAGTTTTTTTTCGTTCCAGAAAACAACAGTTAGCATCTAGCAAACGTACAGTTCATAAAAATCATTTAATTAGGCATAATAGTAAAAATTCGACGAAATTTTGAGAACTGCCTGCATAAGCAGAATTACTAGTAAAGTATACAATTAATAGAAAAATATTGAGAACCTCAAGCTAGATTAACACATGTGTGCTATAAAGTTAAAGTATCTAGCTTCGTTATCGCGCACATGTTCTGATCCCGAAGCAAAACTTAAAATATAGAATTGAAAATAACAGGATTTGAAAACGGATAAATTCAAGGTGTTCGTGAACTTGATTGCCCTAATTTAAATTAAATGAAAAACATCTATTTGAGATGAAAGAATCTAAAAAAAAGAATTAGCAATTACATTAATTAAATTGATGGTCGCACGTCACTGCAATGATGAGCGGCTTTGATTTTAAATTAAACATAAATAAATGTTTGAAATTCGTACGAAATTAATTAAATTTAGTCTATCTAAGAACGCCCTTACATAAATCATAACATAAAAATATATTCAAAGCAGTAAGTAAAAGTATCAAAGTAAGTTAATGTTAAGAGGGCGTGCAACTATACGTGCGAGAAGTCAGACTCCATGTGAGACTTCATGCCGAGCTAGGTCTATGAATTTAACGTAGAGCGCAAATAACTAATCGTTGCATTTAAGAACAAAATTTTCCTACTACAAAACAATTAATTTCAGTTTCAAAATTATTAGCGAAATATTTATAGACAAAGTTAAATAATTATAATGGTTAATTAGAATCAATTTTATTGTAGTACAAAATAATAAACTGTAGAAAATAAATATCGGAACGCAAAGCAGCAATTCGCAGGTCCCAAAACGTAGCGAGCTTACGCCATCTTCGACGGATGCTAATAGAAACGTAACGAGCTTACGCCATCTTCGACGGATGCTAGTAGAAAAGTTAAGATAAACTGACCTGGATGGTAGAAGTTTTCAGAGAAAAAAACGGGTTCTATCCTTTATATCTCGAAATCATCGCCCCGAGGTAGCGGAACGGGTGTTTTTCGCAAAACCGTTGATCGCCGTACTAGGGCCGTAGAGAAGCAGAACGGAGGGCGGCTCTAGTAAGGAGAAACAGTAGACCGACCAGGGCGAAAGGAAACCCTCTCAAGCGGAACCTCGAGCTCATCCAGAAGCAATCGGCGGCGTTATAAACATACCGGCGAATTCCCAAAGTTAACGGGCATTTTAAATCCCAAACACTCAAAATAAATAAATAAACATGGATCAACCAATCTTGCACATAACTAAGGGAATGTCTACTCACCCTAAAAATGTAGCTGTTTTATCTCAAAAAGCAGAGTAAACCATAAAGGTTGTTGTAACTATACGGAGCAGAAAAAAGAACGTGCGTCTTTCACCAACAATTAACACACAATGCTTTTCGGCATGTGACGGGATCAGATAACAATCCTCGCGAATGTAAATAACAAAAGACGGAGTTAGGCAACCCAAAGCGCATCTGAACATTAACGACGCGAAAACAGACGCAACCTGCAAAAATTAGTCGGTGTTAAAAAAAAGACTATTACAACCTGTTAGCTAAATAGATAAACAGAAGTCGTCCCACCTCTAAAAATGTGGGACCGCTCATATAGCGAACACGAGCACTTTCGAGCCCCCCGTCGGTATTTACTATCTAATAGGTTGATACTACTCGCAATAGACAGCAAGGGATCGCGAGCTACCCATTTGTGCATAAGGTTGTTTGAAGTCACTTTCTTTAAGGAGTTGAGTATCAAAGTCCCACATAACATGGCATGAATCGCCATAAGTTTGAGCGATAGGAACATTTCACTTATTATTGATACCTAGTCTTCGTTATAATATGGCAAGCTAATGAATCCGTTTTAATCTACGAAACTTTAAAGACCCTGGAGGTGTACTGAGAATTGTTTCCCATTTTGAAGTAAAGTAAAAGAAGTTCCTTTAAGATTTCATAAATTTAATTTGAACATGAAAACGGGATATAAATTAACATTTTGTTGCAAATATAGAACCTACAGTAATTCATGCATTAGAAGTTTTGCCAAGTCAGAAAAATTCATTTTGGAACATCGTTATTCAAAGAAGATCCGATTTTTTCGGGAAACCGTCAAATAAATCGAAAACATGCTATATAATATCGTAGCTAAGGCGAGTTGTATCCCTAAAGAATAATTGGCTTTAAACATTAAAAAAACAGAAGTTTGTTCTACTATGTTAAATTTATAAGGGGTTGTTTTAAATTCCTTTGAAGTTAAAAGTGTTAAGAAGGTTTTTTGAGTACGGTGTTAATCCTCTCGTTATCAGTTAGAGAATATTGGAGTTCTGTCTGTTTCACGTAAACGCAAAATTAACGTACTTTTAAGAAGTCATTCTTTAGTTAGAAAGGATAATAAAGCATGTAATCAGGTCTATTAAGCTGTATGTTGAATTATTTACAAAAAGTAAATGCTTGGTTTAATTTTATTCCAACATTGATTAAAATTGGAATTTCTTAATTTTAAATAAACTTAATTTATTCGAACTCTATAACAGGATTTCCTCACGCTAGTGAAATTTCTCATGTGACCGAATTTAATTTTATTAACTCAAACTCAATTATATAACCAAATATTCAACAACGACTTGTTGATAGCTATCCTTTTTGGTCACATTATTTAAACCTCGATAATCCACACAGAATCTGATGCTACCATCTTTCTTCTTAACCAGTACAACTGGCGATGCCCAAGGACTGCTGGATGGCTCTATTATCCCTTCGCGACCCATGTCGTTAATTATCTATTCACTTTCGCCTCGCTTGGATAAAGGCAGCCTCCTTGGTCGCTGAAGTATTGGTTGGGCATCACCGGTATTTATTTTATGTGCCACAACATTGATTCTTCCTTTAAAACAGTCGTCCGTGGCAAATATATCGACATATCGTTGGTTCAACTGAGTTGCTTCGGCCTTTTGCTCAAGGGATAACCCGTTATCCAAGGATTCAAGTGTGGCATGCAATTTAGATCATTTCTTTACGGGCAAAACCTTCTCACTAGCTTGTGTGCAACGTACCACAGATGTGATAGGTGTGCATGATCCTAATTCAGTGCACTTCTTTAGAGTTATTTGGAAGGTATTGACATTCATTAAGCAAACAGGCGTTCTTTCCTTGGTTTTGATCAACGCTCTTCTAGCTAAAAATTCCACTACCAATACTTATATTGCTGGTTACTAAAATTCCTATACATCCTACCCGGAAGTCTCCATTTGGTTGGCCCATAACTATTGTTTCACTGCTTGGCAGTAATGTCACTTCGTCTGCTAGGATTATTTTTATTACATGGTCATCCCGTTGATTTATGGGTATCTCTTCATCATCAACCCGTATGATGTGGTTCTTCAAGTCTCAGGCAAAGCCAAACTCAGACATTACATCCATACCCAATATAACAGGTTCCTCAATATCAGCTACTAGCACGCGATGCGTTAACTTCCTACAGCGGATCTCAATGTCTGTAATGATTTCATCATGAACGGTTGCGTGCTTTCCAGTAGCGGTACGTAAGCGCAGCTGTGACGTCAATAATCTTCAATTCCCAACAATGTCCGGTTTTACTATTGCCTTTGTTGCTCCTGTGCCCAGCAGCATTTTGTAATTCTTCCCTGCAATTGTTCTATTAATGTAAAGACTATACGGTCTATATTTTAACGATGCCACTTGAATGGTGCCTTCTTGATGTTTTGTTTTATCAGCAGGACTGCTCATAGAATTTTGACAATTTTTCTGTGTATGCCCCTGTTTACTACGCTTCCTGGATTGTGGTTTACGTCCCTTTGATTTTTGGGTCTTAAATATTCTCAGTAGCATCCCTAAGACCATCGACAAATGTTTGCACCCCAATTTGTTCAATAAAACATTCTGGCGCCATTAGGTATGCTAATCTTACTAGCCGCGCAATTTTAGCTTCAAGTTCCTAGAGATTCTCTCCAAGCTTCTGTACACGATTCTTAATTGGGCACAGTAGACTTGTTGCAGATATTTATCTGCATATCGCATATCCAATTGTGACACTAGGTAATCAAAGTTATTCTGTAGATCGTCCGGTATTGTTTGAATAATGTCCAAAGCATCTCCAAGTAGGGCTACTATTAAAACAGTTGCCTTTGCTTCGATGGTCCATCCATTTGATGTTGCGGCTGCCAATAATTGTTTATGATAATTAGCCCAAGATGTCTTCTCATCGTATGTGGGTGCTTTAACGTGTCTTATAGTACTCGACATGCCATTTATAATAACAGGCAAATGTTCAACTTGCGTTATATTTGCTTCGGTTGTTTGTTTATGAGGAACTAGTGACGCCTCCTTCTTAGGCATGCTGACTTCATTATTT
>JAHWXV010133845.1:0-11413 GCA_024586415.1 Phrixothrix hirtus | reverse complement strand
CCTACCCCTACTCTGCCGATAACTTTAGAGCTAGACGGTCAAAGATTTTTTGTCACGTTTCTAATAAATACACTCATTCAAATTGCTACGTGGCAATCGTTAGCGCCATCTTGACGGTAGGCTATTTATTATCCCTCAAGTTGGCAGATTCTGCTAAATAAGGATAACGACCCTACCAAAGTCAGCAAGAGAAGGCATGGCAAAACAGAGCATGTTTTATCAAAATGCGGAAGCTAACATTGTCTCAATTAACTAATTAGAGAAAAAAATCTCGATACGGTATCGGCCTTTTTGGCCGATTTTACAATAAGGTATAGAGAAAGGTGCTTATCGCAAAATGCCACGCCAAAAATGTCCAATTCTTTTCTAGAGAACAGATTATGTCAAATACAATTAGGCTCCATAGGACAATGCGAAATGGATTTCTCAAGGTTTCTCTTGTTCGACATTACTATGCAACAAGATGTTGGCGACTCCCCAGCGGTTATAAAAGACGAACACCTTTCCACTCGCCAATGATATGGCTATAATCACTGGAGTTCGGAATATAAATCAAGCTACATACACCCTCGCCAAAAGCATGAAAAAATTCAATGAATATGTTTCCAGATGATGAATCAAGATTAATAGAAGGAATAGAGGAGCTGCCAAATTCTCCAATAGGGCTAAAAAGAAGAACCGGCATTACTTGGACGTGTTTGGACAAAAAGTTAAGTTAGCACCAATGCGAGATACCTAAGAAGAACATGTCCTGGATGAGGCAGACCACTCGAGGTAAAACTAACAATAAACTTAGCGCACAGATACAAGAGGACTCAACGAGAGGAGGCAACCATCTTTCCTTAATTAGTATATGGAGAAAAAGAATGACGACCGATTCACCGAAAGTTAAGGAAAAATTCTGGTGTGAAACAACACACGACTTTCTCTTACGTACACAAATAATTAAAATATTATTTACGTTTATTTTGGGAACAAGTTACTGGACACGTAAAACCCTGCTTAACTCCAAAGATTTTCTGATAACTCGCTTCAACGAATTTTTTCAGGAAAACCACTAAGTTCACGTAAAATCATGTTAAGGACATAAGAACCGTAGCAAGTTCCAAAATAATTGTTAAAAACGTTTTCGAGAAAATCGCAAAAAACTTAAAAATCGCAAGAATAAAATGGCACTTCCGGTTATTCGATTTTAACTAAATTCTTGCTGTGTCGTGTACAGAAGATATAAAATATAAATATAGTTTTTGATTTTTATATAATGATTACTTTTTGAGATACGTTGTTCACAACTAATACTCCAAGTACTTCCGGTTACTCGATATTCAAAAATTTATTAGAGAAATTCCATGCTTAATATAAAACTAAATTAAGTAGCTAAGAAATATACAAAGTTTAAAAAAAATCGTTATAGTCGATTTCAAGAAAACCGTGAAAATGAAGAATTCAGAAATTATCTAAAAATGACAGAAATAAAGTGGTACTTCCGATTATTCGATTTTAAACAATTTTTTGATTTTGCAGAAAAAGGTGGTTGTGACCCCAAATATAAATTTTCATTTAGTTATGACTATTAGTTTCATAGTTATTGTATTCTGAGTCAACAGTGAAAGTACTTGCGGTTACTCCATTTACAGAAAACTTTCTGAGTAACTGCCTAGATTATATGAGTGTATTAAATGCTTAAGAAATACAATAAATTTTAAAAAAATTATTAGAGCTGATTTCGAGAAAATGTCCAAAAACGAAAAGTTCAGAAAATATCTAAAAATGACAGGAATAAGGTGGTACTTCCGGTTATCCGATTTTAACCAAATTCTTGAGTTAGCATATTAAGGTGATTGTGATCTTAAATACAAATTTTCATTTAGCTAGGGTTTTTGGTTTCATACTTATTTTAATCAGACTTAACGGCGAAAGTACTTCCGGTTACTTGATTCACGAAAAAGTTTATGAAAAACCGCCTAGATAATATGAAAGGGCATTAAATTTCTAACAAATATAGTAAATATCAAAAAAATCGTTAGAGCTGATCTCAAAACACCAAAAAATGACAAGAGTAAAGTGAAATTGTTGCGTCGCGTGCAACGATGGATAGAAACTCAAATATAAAATTTTGTTATTCTAGGACTTTTGGTTTTCGAGCTATCGTGGTCACAGACACACACTCGCCCACTTGCGCTCTCTCGCGCACGAGCACACGCATGCGCGCACGCACAGACCAATTTCCAAAAACGTGATTTTCGTACTCAGGGGACCCGAAAACGTGTATTTCCACTAAAATTTCGACATCGAAAATTTTGGTCGAAAACAATGCTTTCTCTGTTACCTATATTTCATTTAGGTAAGAGAAAGTAAAAATCATCAAGACAGAATAAAATCATCCGACTAGTCACAGACGCATCTTACTATGTAAGAAACGTCGACTTGATAAATGACATAGAAGCCGAAGACCTTACAACTAGGGCAGTAAATATATACCGACAAATTGGCTGTGTAGATGTTCTCGTAGAGAAGTAACGTATCGTACTTACTTATACAGCATGTCTTACAAACGTGATTAACTTTTGCACGTACATAGAGACATAAAAAACAAACATTATTTGTAGATGGCTTTTTCCCTTACAGTAATTTTTAAGGAACAGTAATAGCAACGATAATCAAAGAAGCGATGTTATAAAAACCAACTGTGCAAGTCGATACTTGTTAGTTCATATTTTCTTGCCGTGTTAGTACTTAAACTGTTGATTACGTTTATGACATTTTTTTTGTTAATTTTCGTCGTACATAGTACATAGTGTGGTTTCTTGTGAGTATTTAGAAACACTGGCGAATTTTATACAGACGCATTTGTTGTTGTACGCTCTTTTTTAATTATCGAACCAGTTAATCATATCGCATGTGTTAGACTTTTGGACTCCTTCTATAGTACGAAATTGCCGATTTTACAATTCAGAGTGCCATGCATGTGTTTTACGGAGAAATTGATTGCGTGCAAACATGTTTAATTTTTGTTAATAAACGATAAATAATTGCAAACTTTTAAAATAACCAGTTGATAGTTTGAATCAACATACTTGGAAGTTATAATAAGCTAACAAAAATTATAACACGCGTGAAAGAATTACTTTAGGTAAGGTTGATCCGTATTAAGAAAAACGCGGGTACATATATCTAGACTACTGGATGATTTTTTTTCATGACTTTTCAACTTTAAAATGTAACAAATTCTTACACACTTTCCTGAAAACATTAATTGTAGTTTTTAGCAATTTCAATTTAGTCTGATCGAAAAAGCTTATTAAAATTTTTTGTTTTGTCATAAGGAATGCATTGTCTAAATTTGATCACATGCTTGTCGAGGTAGATACCTGGTGGTTGTCTTTATAAATTTGGGCAATACTTGGAACCGCATCATTATTTACATATTTGAACATTCTGAAGCAGACTACGGTAATAATGTACATTCTGTATACATCGCGGGAAAATGTAACATTCTATTTAAAAAATAAAATTTTAAGAATGTGGCGTAAAAAATGTTATAGGAACGAGTATGCTAAAATTGAGACATAAAACACAAGAATTAAAAAAATCCGGAAATGAAATGCGAGAAAGTAGCAAACCTTGACTTATGGCATGCCTACTTAATTATTTAAAAAACTTGCTGAGAAAGAAGCTTATTAAATATTCGGTCAAATTAAAACGACCTATGATTATAGCAGACGCATACAATTATACAGTAATTATATTACATCAAAATATCCGCCAAATAATTATTAATAATTAATTATTGTCACAAACATATTTACAAGGAACAGAAAGAACAACAATACTTTGAGTACAATAGAAATTATTTAATTGGTTAATTAAAGTCAAAAACCAAAGGTTCTTGAAAAGATGAAATTTCAAGGATGGTATAATGAAAAGCATCTAAACACGACCCGATTTTTGGCAATATCACAGTTGTTACCACTTTCCCGGCTAAGGTTCTTCAATTAGTTGCGAATTTTAAAATTTTGATTTTATACAGTGCTGTTAGAAATGTTTTAAATTGTAAAAATCCACCTCGTCATTCTACGCATTAGTTGTCAACGTATTTACACCGTATGTTCTACACCACAATAACATAGCGGTTTACGAACTGTGACGTCAACAAAGTGGATCTTTCATTTCAAGACACCTATACAGAATTTAGCATTAAGAATTTTAAAAGAAGTTGCGGTCGAATGTTGTGAAGTACTGTTTATTAATAATAACTACCGTGTACATTAATAAAATTAATCAAAAACTTTGTTATTAAAACATTTCATGCATATTGGGTGGGTGTCATTTAAAAAAATTACTGTGCCTTTTCAACATATTTTGTTAGTACTAATAATTGAATCATATTAAGATGTCAGAGTTAAGAAGTAACCATTTTAAATGTGATGAGTATTAAAAAAAACCACATTAAATTTACTACCGTGAGTATATTAATAACTGTTTGCTTTTAATACTGTATTAATATAATTTTTATAATTTTAATAAACATTCTTTTATTTCTTAAAGTAAATCTGGATTTATAACCAATTCAGTGTTGGGACAATTTGCACTTTGCGTGTTAAGTATAGCTTGTAGTCATTTATAGCCAAATTTCTAGTTGGCACGCTTCCGCTTCCACTTCCACTTCAATTTCGGCTTGAACTTAGAAGTTTGCAAAGTACAAGTGCGACTTGAATTGACGCGTAGAATATGCGCCATAAACGTAATTAACAATTTTATTTTAAACTGTTGTTTTGATTATTAGGCTAGGTAAATTCGTTAATTATAAATAAACGGCTATCTACATAAATTATATTGTGTTAAAATGGACGCATTAGAGTAATTTATTATACAAATAGCAAAACATTGCTGAAGTGCACATGCTTTATGTAAATGCTCTGAATTTTAAGTTAGCACAATTCACAAGTGATGTGCCGACACTGAATTGGTTGTAAATACAGCTTAACACTAGACACATGTAAGTCAAATTGTGATGTCAGGTGTTCACACTATTTTGATTTTGCACTTAATGAATTCGATTTCTTTAGTATATAATTTGCTTTAGATAGCATTTGATAAGTATAACCAACGTGCGGGTTTATTCTAATTCTGCGCGTTCAAAACTTAGTTCTGATAGTATTGCGCAAGCTATCACCTCATTCGTTTTATTTTGTCGTATAATAGAGTTCGTTATTGTCGGACATTAATTGTCTTCAATTAGTTCTTGATTGCAAACTATATTATTACGATCAATTTGTACGTCCTTTTTAGTTATTCAAACTACTAACATGATTCGTTATCGAAATTGAATCTTCAGCGTCGTTTAAAATTATTGTACTCGTATTGCGCAATCACTATTAATTAAAGGCCAATACACTAATCACTGACAAACGCGTTAACGAGATTAAATCAAGACTTTTAAAATTATAAAATTAGATTTTCTTATTCAAATGTTAATGCATGTAATTCAACAAAGAACGGGACAAAAATTAATCTTTGTTGACGTTTGTTGTTATTCAAAGGTATAACTATTCAAATATTTATTATCGGATTAATTTTACAAATATTGAAATTAGCTGCATTGCGTAAATATCGTTTTTTATTCTCAGCATATTTTATATTAATTTCACATGAGTTGTATAACTTTACAAAGAAGACAGTCACTGTAATTTAATTCGTGCTTACGTCCATGTTCATAGTCGTATTTGCTTTAAATTTACATAGTGCGCAATCTTTTTTATAACAGCATGGCAGTAGCTCACAAAATGGCGATCTCCCTTTTTCTTCAAACAAGCCCTTTGCAAGGTTTAAGAATATATAACAAATATTTTTCGTTATATTTTTCTATTTGGTAGTGCTTCGTTAATTGAATTTAAATACTTAAGGGCAAATTCAGCTAGGCATTTAACCGTCGATTAGTTTCCCCGACTAATTATTACCATAGCGATGATTGTAGTTAACAATTTTCATAGAAAATGAACATAAATTTAAAAAGTCTACGATTACATATGTTGTTCGAATTATTTATATTTTATTTAATTCAATATTTTTATTGTGACTTATCTTTAGCTTAATATAAATTTTTGTCCTTTGTTTTGATTTTGTATCGTTAGATGGCGCACAATTATAGATATTTAGTTGTCGCTCTCAATAGAGATCCAAGTTATAATCGGCGAGGTCGTATAGTTGAAACTATTTGAAAATTCAGCGAATGTTGTTTTAAAAATGAGTCAAAATATCAATGGTGCTAATAATGGTTTTTCTACACAGTTTAAATAGATTACGATATAATTCCTATACGCCGTAATTTGAAATTTGGGAAGCTATATTTTAATTTGAAATCAGAATTACGATTTATTTGATTAAGGTATTAATTTTGTGTAAAAGTTCTTTATTACCGTGGTGCTCTTTTGCTAAAAACGAACACCCAAAATGTGCGACAATAATGCGTTACTTAACGAACTTTGCTTCAACATTTCACAGGATTAATAATTTATGACTTCTCGATTCATTAAAATTTAAATATTTGTCGTTAACCACGATAGATTTTTTTGATCAAATCCTGTGGACTTCATACCTGCTGATAACACTATGGATTACCATTTATAATATTTAAACATGTTAATATAATTTATTGTAGTTTAACAATTAATTATGTTACCTGTTCATTTGGTATAAGTCGTAATTTTGTTATCGCATTACATTAAATTATTTAAAACTTATTATTTAATTGAAAGCGTTGCAATGCAGTTTTGAAAATTTTGTATACGTAGAAAAACTTGGTATCTGGAAAAATATTTATTTTAGTATGGAGTAAATCCTATTTCAGAGAATACTTTGATTTAGTTTTCTACGTTTAAAAATATATTTATTTTTTAGAGATTTTTTTGATCCAATTTTTTACTACTGCTTTATCATAAGTACATTTCTTTTTGTTTATTAAATAAGTGTAAAATATTATTTAGTGCCATTTCATTATAAAGCACTTTAACACTTATGCAAATAATTTTTAACTACGTACCAACAATTTATTGTTCATTAAATCAATGTTATTTCTCTCTGTTAACGAAATCTTTTGTTTCACTAGCATTAGCATTAACGCTTATTCGTAGATACGAGGGAAGTTTGTTGAGTTTTAAACGAATCGATGCTTTTTTATAGTATTTTAGTTATTTAAAACATAACGACCCTTAAAATTTATTCTTGGGCTCCTGCAAACAGTGATGCGTTATCTGGTATTCGAACTATTGGTTTTTGGTATAAATGAGTACCTCTAGTGAGCTAGAGTTGCAACTACGTTGCTTACGTTAATTTGAGCATATTCAGTGAATGTAAGTTCCGTATACAATTTTTTACGCAATCGCACGTGTTGTGCGACGAAAGAGTACGGTACAAAATTTTAATTGAATGCACAATCTACGACGTGCACGAGGCGTGGTCAAATAAAGACCCAATTTTTGCAATTAAAACTTTGTTTCTTCCATTTTTGAAACATTTTCTAGAACGTGTTTTTGAAGGAAGGCGTGCGGCTGTTGTGATGTATTTTCCTCAATCTCGTTTATGGTTTGGAACGACATCCTTCCAAGTGGGAAACAAGAAAAAGCCTGCTGGGACCAATTTTGAAGGATAGTTGTCTGAAGTGCAACATCCGCCTCTGTTTTTCTTGCAGTTGACGTCTCTTTCTGTGTGCTCTTAAAACCATGCGCAACAAATTTATAATGCGCTAAGTGGCCAAAAAATACCTTCAACTAAATGAGATGGTCGTTTAGTTATTCATTTGCGCAATTAAATATTGACTTTTAATTCGTAAAGCGTAATCAATAAATGTACATAATGATTGTCGATAGCGATCGGTTTGTTTCGGCCAGTGTTAGCTTTAGCAACGAACGGATGATACTAATGAACTAGTATCACAACCAACAGTAATTAATTTCTACAGACCTTAAACAAAGTTGTCTAATAACGGGTCTCGTATCAATGCTGCTAACATCGATACACAAACGACCTAAAGGACTTTAAGCGTTCCTGTCACATATACCTTCTGCGGTCTGAATAACTCGTAACGCCCGCTCCTATTCCACGAGCAACAAGAGGAGACGTTTACGGGTTCTCTATGCGTGTCTATCAGATTCCTCCGTCGAGTCGTACGTTCAACTGCGACGCCGGAATAAGTCGGGCCTCGCACGATGTATGACGGTGATTTTCAGGATTCTTTAGTTACCTTATCACCCAAGCAACTGTTTAACTGAAGGATCGTGATTAGTCTTCGACGACGATTTCCGCTGCCCAGGCAACTAAGCTTCATCGATGATGTCGGTAAGCTTGAACAACTTTCAAGCGAAAACTAGATTCGTCGGTTCGCATATATATTTTAAATCAAAGGTTGATTCATTAAGCGAGCCCCACCACGAGCGTGCAGCTCGATGATTACGGCTCCACGGACGGAGTCGGAGTGTGCCGGCTTAGCAATTGCAGTGCCCCGCATCGCGGTTGAAAGCAAAGTATCTCGTGGTTCTCGGCTCCGCGGTTGATGTCGAAGTGTCGCGCTTCGCGGTTGATGTCGAAGTGTCGCGCTTCGCGGTTGAAGGCGGAGTATTCTAAGCGTTTGACGTCTTTTCCGTGGTTATTGGAGTCCCAGGAGCACGTGTCCTTTAACTTCCATTTCATAGTTTGTAGCGGACGTAAGAGTTTTTGTTTTGGCTTGTTGCCTGTAGTTTTTGGCACTTTGCAAATTTTGGAGCTGGTTCGTTTCAGGTGGACTAACGTGTCACGATGCCGCACTTTTTGGGTTTTGCACTTTTACACTCACGTGCTTTCCTGAGGCGATTTGAATTTCTGCATTTTGTAAATGGCAATGGACGACCGGGAAATGCTTTCCCTTGCACTCCGTCGAAGTTGTTACTTCTTTTCTCTGGTTGTGCTGCTAGCGCAGTGCCCCGTTAAGGGCGTGGCCTTCAGGGCGCCGCCTCGAACACCGCTAGGATGTCCAGGAGACGGGCCAGGATTCTGGTGATGTCCTCACCGAAGGTAGCGGCATCTTTTGCGGCTTCCAGGATAATAGCCGCCGCGTTTGTCACATTCTCGGTGTTGAATGGTGCTGGAGTTGGAGTTGCAGTTGGTTGGGTCTTTCACTGCCTGCGCATAGGAAAAAGTTTTATGGGGTCTGTTTTCGACCGGTGTAGCCGGTTCTTGGCTTTTATTTACCTCAGGGAATTTTGTGCACCCTCTATAGTTGGCGGTGTGGCCTCCGCCGCAGTTTATGTAGGTGGACGGGGCTTCGCGTCCCTTGTCGCAATCGCTGGTATGATGAGTACCAGCACAGTTGACGCATTTGGGGCCCGCCTTGCAGCACTGCTGCAAATTGTTGGCATCGGTGGCACTGGATTGTGCGCCTTCTGCCTTTTCTTGGTGCCTCTACCCTCACTCTAATGTAGAGGACCTCCGCCAGGTTGTAAATGGTCCTGGATGTTGTCGACTTCTTGATTGCGACGAAGTTTAGCGGGAGAGGAGTTTTGTCCTTCCCGCTATGTATTCTTTTGACTGCCAATACATCAAAGCCTTTGGTGATTAGGTTGGCTTTGATTTCGTCGTCGCCGATGCTTTCTGGCTACTAGAAGGTAAGTGTGATAGGGGAGCTGCCTATCGTCGTAAATGTCTCGTATTTTTCTGAAGTCTGCTTCGCACTCAGGTTGTATTTTAATACCTAGGGCTGTGTTGGTGGCTACCCTAGGTTTGATCTTCTCACTTTCGAACCGCTTGACTACGTTCGACCATTCTTCCTTATTACTGAGTATTATGAAAGGTACTTTCTTCACCACCTTCCTCATAGTGCTTTTTTCCGGGGCTGCAGCTGTAGCTTCCACTTCTTGCTCCGGATTTGTTTCCGAAATGGGCTCGAAGCGGTTGCTGGTCGCCATTTTCGTCGACGGGCCGGCGTCGAAGCGTCCTGCAGGCGTCTTCCTCTTCCTGCCTTTCACTTGTTTGAAGCCATCTTCTTCGTCATCCTCCGAGGAGGTGTAGCGCATCTCCACGTCCCGTAGATTTTTAACCAGGCAGATGGCATCGACTGGTTGCTGGTTATTTGGATCATCCTGCACTGAGCCTGCCGGTTGTACGGTGCTGTGCAAGTATTCCCGCACTGCCCGTTCTATTCTGCTTTCGTGGTCCAAATGCTTGAATCTGGGGTCGTCTATCTTTGCGATGACTTCGCCGGGGAATGACCCCATTTTTTTGAACGCTTCACGACGGTTGCCTTCTCTGAAGCTAGCTAGCACTGCAGCCAACTTAGCTTCTAAGTCTGCCATTTTTCAAAATGGTAAACGCACTACACAGAGATTTTGCTTATTTAAAGCACTAGGGTGTACTGCATCCGACCCACCGACTCTAGGAGCAAGGAGCCTAAGGTGCAATACACAGGAACTTGAACAACTATCCACTGCCGATTTGAATTTCCGCCTTCTAACCGTGTATTTGGTTGTACTGCACGTACCGGTGACAGAATACCTCATTAGTTTTCTTCTGTGTTGAAATTTTATTTATGACTTCGTCAAAGGTGGTTGCGCATTTTGCGGTCTTCAGGATGTTTGCAGCTGCCTGGAGCAGTTTGGCGATGTCCCACTTATTGTCTGTGGTTGGGTTGGGATGAGTATTTGTCGCTGTTGTTTCCGATGCCGTTGTTGTTTGTCGGCTGCCGGCAGCTTCTGCGTAGCTTGAGAAGCTGCGTTTAGATTCGACAGTTTCTCTTGCTACTGGTGCGAGTTTAGGCCTGGGTAAATACGAGCACCCCCTGTAGTTGGCCGTATGCGTGGCGGCTTGTCACACTGTGCAGAATGATGTTCGTTTCCGCACATCACGCACCTTGGCTCGGCCTTGCAGCACGCCTGCGAGTGCCCGTACTTCTGGCAGCGGTGGCATTGTACAGTGACTTTTCTGTCGTTTCTTGGACTCTTCGCTCTGATTTGGAAGAACATTATCGATTTAAGCTGGTATATTTCTCTGCTCCTCGGGGTCTTGGGAAGTTATATAAAGTTGAGCGGCATCGGTTTCCGCTTTGGGCCCGATTTCATTCTTCGAACTGAAAGAATTGGGAAACCCTCTTCTTCCAGTTCCGTTTTGATTTCATCGTTGGTTATGTACTCAGGGAGGCCTCTGATTACCACCCTGAAAGATTTTTCATGTGGTAGCCGGTAGGTGTGATATGGCATCTTCTTTTCTTCGAGGTATTTGGTTATGGCTCTGAAGTCCTCGATTTCTTCGGTCTGGATCTTAATCCATAGATTGACGTTTTTGGCTGTAGCAATTTTCAAGCCTCTTGTTTTTAGGTCTTTGGTTAGTCTGGACCACTCGGTTTTTGATCGCAATACAATCGGTGGGATTTTCCGCGACTTCTGTT
>JAHWXV010133768.1:0-10173 GCA_024586415.1 Phrixothrix hirtus | reverse complement strand
AATACTCACTCGCACAAGAAGAGATAAGATGAGATGAAATTGCGTCCTCCTGTATTTTCTATCCAATGACTGATTCCAGATTTCAAAATTTTTGGTTTTAAGTTTGAAATAACGAACGTTAAATTTCTGTTCAAATCGAAGTTTTTTTCCTTTGCATCTTACAGCTTAGGCCCCGGTTTCTTTTTATGGTCGGCAAAAGGTGCTTCCTTTTTGGCGGTATCTTTACTCTACGAGATTTTATGTAAAACGTTTGCATAAGTCCATTTTACATCCCAATGCTATGAAATTTTATTTTTTTACACAATTTTAAAACTCACGTGCGATTTGTTTATTGCGGGAACTTTGAACTTATAAATTTTTATAATCTGTGAAACTTAGTTTAAAACTTAATATTACTGGTTATTTTATATTACAGCAAAATTATTTAGAAATTTAAACTTATTAATTATGGTGTCTAACAACGTATACTGCTTTTGATTTGTGGGTGCGTGACAATTACTAGCAAACGACGTTAACAAATAACGTCGGTGCCACACTGACAGCGAAGCTAGCCGCATTTTCATTCGACATCTTGATTAGCAGTGCGATGAAATTGGAAGCATGGCCAGACGGATGCTAGTTTCCCAGCACTGAACTGACTTTCCAGTGACATTTCAATGCGATACCGATTTAAATGTAGGGTTTGTTATTTTTCTTAGCACCCCACTGATAAAATAAATTATGTAAGTACATGTGTACGAATACAAAGGACAGTTAAATAAGAAAATGGTGTTAACAGCGGAAAGTGAATTCAGTCAGGCATTTGTATTTTTAAAATGATTTAAATATAAAAATACATGTGGGTTAGCGCAAGTTTAATTTATGAGGTTTTCAATCTACAATGTGATTTTAAAACACATCGACAAACTTGGACCATATATGTGCGGATAGTGCTAAACGAACATAAAAAATTCTTTTTAAAAAATTCCTTGTTGTTCCGAAGAAATACGCTTTTAAAATAAGTTGTAGAATTGTTTGAAAGTCACCGCAACGTGTCGTTTTAGTTAAATAAACTATGTATTATGTCATTCCAAAATGGTGAAATTTGTAGCTTTGCGAACACTTACACACGTTATATTAAATTATAGGGTTTTTGTATTCTGTTACATGCTTTTGAACAATAGTGTCTATATTTTTCGTTACCAAAGTGTAATAATTTTTAGTTTTTTGTGTTTATTAATTTAATTACATTTATTTTTAAGTTGAAAATCGGATTTAGATTACTGTGATTTTTATTTATGGAGCCATATGAAACAATTAGTTTACGTAGTGCCTATTAATAACCTAGAACAATTAACAAAACGAATACGTTATGCTGCAGAGCAATTCGTGATGGGTTCGTATTTAATAAATGGGTTTATTATTTATTATAATTAAATGATTTTAAATAAATATTAAATATTCAATTTTTATCTTCATAAAATACGAACGAATAAAATTGTAGCTTATTGTGTATTGAGATTTAGTTTTACATAAACAAACAAATACGGCTGTAGTAATTTGATTTTATTGAATAACATGCTATTTCTTTAACAACACGTAGTTGAAATTTGAATGTCATGTAGACATATTCATTTGTATATACATTTTCCGACAGTTCTCAAACAGTGGAAATTTCCAATTTTTTCCAAAAAAGTCTATTTTATGGGGTTTTCTTGTTAATGGGCATAGGCATAGGCCTCTATAGTATCGTATTAAAGTTTTTCGAAGGATTTTGAAGTGACCCTGTACAATTATTAATTGTATACACTGCCATTTGAAATGGTCCATAAATAATTAATTGTGATCCAAATCTTTAGTTTTTAAGAAAAAATCTCTTGTTAATCAATGAATTCATCAAATTTTTGTTATACGCCAAGTTTTACGGCTTTTAATGTGATAGAATAAAAGATAAAATAACTTACAGAACTAGCGAACGTTTATATGATATAACTTGGTTTACGTATGGTATAGGTGACTAAATTTACTCTAGACGAAGGTCTATTAACCAAAAAAGTAGAAGGATATGTTCAAGTGTCACTTCACCAATTCCACACGAAAATCGAAGTTACTGCCTCTTCAGCGGTTCGAAAATTGCCAAATTAGACGGTTACAATTTTTAACACTAGATGCTACTTTATCCCTGTCTGCACTAATCGAGATGTTTGCAAAAAGTGACGAGGGACGTTCCTACTTTTTTACGTCACCGGTTTTAGCGAGAATACTTAATTTAAATGCCGTTAATCCTTTTTAGTAATTTTAAATTTTCTATCGTTAAATTTTAAAAATCTGGTAATGCAGTTGGAAGTCTTCCGTACGATAAGTAACTTTACGTGTTACAGAGGTATGAAAACGTTTGCAGTTTTCAAAAAATTGGCTAAACCAGCATCAAATAAGTTTCCTCCATATTCTGGGAATCATGCTAAAAATGACACAATATGTTTAAAATTTAATAACGGGATGTAAAAAATATTTCAATACTCTTAGATGTATTTTTAATTCTTATCGAATTCCCTAAATTCAGAATTTACTTAATAAAGGATAATTTCCAAAAGCAACTAATGTAATTAAAATAATAATTAATGCCAATTAAAATTTAAATTTATTGGAATTCAAAGCAAAGATAAAGACACGATAATTAAAAATTTAACCTAATAATATGCTTATATAACAGCACACAATTAGATTATTAACGACTTCTTCAGGGTTTTCTGAAAAGTTATCCATAAGAAATCAATAAAAGATACAAGGCCATTTTACTTGTATCAAAATACGACTCGATGTCAATAAAAGGCGTTTCGAATGTTGAACTCAGAATTAAAAGTAAAAAGGTGGATATTATGAGAATCTAGCATTTAGCGTCATCGTTAAATTCTTCAAAAGAAAAGGCGCTATTTATATAAAATGTTTGCATGATTAGAGCTTGTCTAATTGGCAATTATTTATTATTAACAGTTTGCTTCTTGCATGAAACACCATCACATATTCTATCATGCATTATTTGCTTTATAATTTACGCTATACTTGGTTAGGTTTCTCTTTTTTATCACCGTAGGTTTAATTACAGCCTAATCGGTCATTTATATCATCATCAATGGTTATCGATCATATGCAAATTAAAATTCATTATGCATCTCTTACATTTATCATTATCAAATTTTAAACAAAATTCTAACATCTTATTTGTTTTATTTCTTCAGGAACTTAAAGAAAGCTTCAATTATGGCCTTTTCTGTCCGCCTGAAAATGGAAGAGCTGGGAAATTTCTGGATGAAGAACGACGATTAGGAGATTATCCTTTCAGTGGCCCCGTAGGTTATCTTGAAGTAAGTTTACGTATTATACTTGATATGCATTGTTTATATTATTTAAAATAGAACAGTTAAATTTTTACTTCGGAGACATTTGCGTTTAAATTTTAAATGTAGAAGCGCATTTTCTCCGATATCTGTTGAAGAATATTTCAAAGTATGTCTACTGACCTCAATATCAAACGGTAGTAGTTTAATAAATAGATTATTAAAAAAGATGATTCGTAATACAAAAATAGCGTACGTCTATTTTTTTAAGGTGTTAGGGAGTACAACCTGAATGTTTTGTCAAGTTGGTGGGATGGCAAAGGGTGTGCGTTAACCGTCATATTTGTAAAAGTTTAAACGTAGATATCTCGCGAACCGTGAGTATTATAATAAAAGTAATAAGAACCAATTCTTATTCACAATTAAATTTCTTAAAAATTGTTTGGTCATTTATGCGTCAAAGTTCGAAAAAAATATTTTTATATCTGGTCAATAGTTAACAAGATATTTTAAAAAATCTATATTTTACAATTAAAATATACAAAAATGAAAAGGGTATTCTTATGGTAACTCTACTATCACCCCCGTTAGCTACCACATTTGAATCCATAAAAAGAGAGAAATAGAATCATCAGTTTACCGTTCATTAACAATGCATCATACAAAAAACCTTTCTTATTTAATAAATACAATTTATAAGTAGTCTTCAAACAGAATATCACTTTAAAACAACATTTTAGTAAAATAAAAGATCTCACACTGCCATATAGAATAGCTTCGTTTTAATTAAAAGGAAAGAGATAGGAGAAAATAGCGAAAGAGATCTTAAGTGTTCAAAAAATGTTATCCGACTAAAACAACTTGTTTGGAGAGAGGATGGTGGGCGGCATCGGATCTTCGTAAAACGCTGTAAATAATTATTCACTCTACAAGAAAAGGTAATGTTGTAGAAGAAAGGAAAAACGTAATGCTAATAAGCTCCACGTCTTTAATTTTTACAAGAACACAGCTGAACAGAGTCTGTAAAAGGAGATCAATACTTTTGTTGTGCACCGCATATAGTAAAGGCGAAATATACGCGTGAACACTCAGTAGAAAGTAATGTCGAAACTAAATTGATATCAACGTATTCAAATAATTATTTGTAGGTGCAATAGTTATGTACAACTTTATGAACACGCCCCGCAACATGTGACTCTGGAAGAAAAAGATATACACAAAATAATTAAAGCAAAGGTATTGCTGAGCATTATTAACAATTTATTACCGATCTAAAAGAGTTAACAACAAAAATTTAGTGAATACAAATTATTTATTTAGAAATCACAAGTTAAATTTATCAATAGCAACGTACAATTTCTATTTAAAAGTGTTAATTTCAAAATACGAACTATGTTTCAATGCACATATTAAATCCGATAACAGATACCTACATGACCGCCGCGAATAAAATTCGACTGTTGACGTGAAATTATATTTATCCAAAATCAAAACTAAGATATGTATTTAAATTATTTAGATTTATCACGTATTCATGTATTAATTACGTAACTACGTTTTAGCGACTTACGACAAATCTGTACAAGGTTTTAATTCTCTCTTGTAGTATTAAAGTGTTCTAGCGGAACATTTATTAATTATGTGACTACGTTTTAGTGACTTAGGACAAATCTGCACAAGGTTTTAATTCTCTCTTGCCAGTATTAAAGTGTTCTAGCGGAACTCAAAATTTTAAGTTTATAGTAATTACGGCCTGAAAAATTATTTACTTAGTTGCAACCAACAAAAGACTGAAGACGGTGTACTGCTTAACACGCAGAGATTGAAATTAGGGAAGTTAAAAAGCAATTTCAGAGTTGTCGTTTTTATACAATTATTATTTAGAATTCAAAATCTTAAATAATTAATTCTTCACAAGACATGAGTATCGTTTTAGTAAATGATCACTACAACTATACAAATTAAATTAATTGACTAACACTTGTTTTTAAATTGGTTTTAACATTATCAAATTTATAACAACATGTAGTGTCATTTGATAATTAATAAAAATGTACATAAGCGTTCCGAATTTCCGTTTGTTTTGCATTATTAAAGAAACAATAAAAAATTAATAATATGTAACCCAAATGGAGTTGGTTTCGTGTCACGGCATGCAGTGGAAGATGAAGTGGATCAGCAGATGGACCAACATAGCGGAAGTAATATTAGCGATAAACGGGATGGTTGAGTTAAATAAAACAATTGGGAATTCATATTTCCAGGAGCGATTTACTTCACGATATTCAAGAGTCAATTAACTGCTATCACCGAATTCCTCCTGTTCCATAAACTATAGGAGGCACAGTGACCAGCAGGACGGGACATGACGAAGAAAGTAGTAGTACGAACGGAGAAAAACTATAAATTAGAAACAGCGAAGATTAGATAAGAATCTATCAAACTAATCGACAAACCTATCCGATTATCAATAACGGTTTTATAATAAACAGGAAATAAAGCGTTGATATAGAGATCTGCAAGCACTTGTGGAATATACGAAAGCTTAATTCAAAGTAAAAGTTTATCCAATACGATAGATAAATCGGTAAAGCGCAGGGCGAAATCAGAAACTTTGACAGTCACACAAAGAATTGATAATAAGGAGTACGAATGTAGACAAAACAACTAATTAATTTCGATGTATTTAAAAGTAATTAAACTACGGACGTAAAACGTTTTTAAAATTATTAGAAATTAAATATTTATAATCAAAAGAAAATTTAATGTAAAGCGAAAGCTTCTGTTTCAAAATCTACCCATAGGCGTAACATCTGCAATGCCAAATTAAATAAAACTATATTAAGAGTACTAGAAAATGAAGTACAGAAATTTTAAAATTATTTTAGATGAAGTATAATTTTACTAATGTTATAAAAATCACACTGAACAATAAAATAGTATCTATGAATAAGAATGTAAATACCGTAAACTTCTAAACAGCCCTTCTTGTTACATAGGTCAAACTAAAAGACACATTAAAACCTGCGTGAAAGAAACTTTATTATCGATAACCAAAACAATTCAAATTTTACAAAATAATCACGATTTTACAGGATTGTCATTTAACATTTTTATGTACAATCGGTAGTTTACGAAATAATAAGCCAAAATTACATTTTCAAACTTTGACACATTACATCTGAACGGTTAATCCTATGAAATTAAACCTGCGAAAGAATTTATACGTACTTTAATATTGAACAAAATGCTTCTTATTGTTTTTATCGTATCATCAATGATTCGCGAAATATTTAAGTTTAAACTTTAAGCAAATATGACGGCTAACACACCAACTTGGTAAAAACCCAGGAGGCACCACGAACACTGTAAAAAACTAAAATACACAAGCTATGTATGCAAAAAAAGTACCTAATATGGACTATAGAAAATTTAAACATTCTACCTACTTTAATGGTCGAAACATTTAATCTTAAGCTATTACCCGACTCGGTGGCTAAGCGCTTGGCATGTTTACATACGGATTCGAAGGACGCGTGATCAAACTCAACCGAGTCCGATAATTTTTTAATAAAGGAAAAATTCAAAAACATAGATCTTATGTTAATGTGATGTTTGACTCGTTAAAAATTCCTACTGAGGCTGAGACACATCCAGGTTCGGCTAAATTCTAGTAGGAATGGCGATTGAAGCCATGGTAGTAAAGGAAATTTTGCCCATCCCAAAGTCTTAGCCATAAACAATAATAATCTTACGCCGATATAAATTATACAGACTATAACAAAAGTCCCATCCCCCCCCCTTCTAACTTGCAAACATCCGTGCGAAGTGTTCTTTCAACAGCATCTATATGTTGAGAGAAGCCTGTAGTCGTAAATGCAACAAGTAACCACCATTCACTCCAGGAATTGTGGTGGACAACGTCATTTTCATGGCACAGCATTATTCGCCTCCAGGAACGATGTGAAATGCGCCGCAGCATTGCTGGAGTGATGGAAGCAAATGCATTCCGAACAAAGTATTTTAGTTCTTTCGTTGTCTGATAACGATTCTGGGCGACTTTCTGTTTGATGTGTCCCCATAATGCGTTATCACAGGATGTTAGATCGGACTTCGTGGTGGCCATGTTAGAGGTGGCGGTAACGTTGGCGATCCTCTTTCAATCCATCTGCCTCCGAACACTTCGTTTAGGTATTCCCTCACGCGTATTGCAAAATGAGCTGAACCAGATTCGACCAAGAAGTCCCAAACGTTCCAATTGGGGTACAAGCCAATCGCGTAGCATGGCGATATAATTTTCCTGATTAACTGGCACACTCGCCTGAGTCTCGAGATCTTCTAAAAAATATGTACCAATCAAATGTGTAGCAGATTTTGCAGTTCATAACATCGTATGGGGTGGGTTCATTTCCAGCTCCTCAAAGAAATGAGGATTCTCCTTACTCCAGAAATACAGATTTCTGTCTTTTGCACTGCGGTAGATGGCGCATTCGTCTGAGAACATCACTTTTCCACGTTTGGGAATTGTATCGAACAGCTCCAGTAATTCCGCACAGGCGCCACGTCGATTCTGCATGTTGTGGTCTGTCAACTCATTTCCAAACGAAGGTCTGTGCGGTTTTAGGCATAAGTCTTTGCGCATGTGTCGGTGCAATGTCATTACTGGGATTACTGATCGCTTGCGCAGTGACTTTTTCGGCGAAGGTTCCACTGATGCTGCAACCTCCGCACACGTGTTTGCTCCTGTTATTGGTCTATCTTTAATGGAACCAGTTTCAAATAGCTTCTTCTCCCAACGTAAAATTGTTGGTTTCGGTGGTGCTACCTTATTAAATCTAATGTTGAAATCATTTTGAATCTCTCTCAATGTTTTCCGAGTGTGAGGTCGTTCATGAGGGGTACTCATGACGATTCGTTGCTCCAGGGTGTAATTTGATTCGTCGGCCATTCTTTTCACAACCCAATATCAACTGCAACAAAAAAAATCATATAGATGGGGGGTAATGGGACTTTTGGTACACCCTGTACATAAGAAATCTAATTTGTTTTAAATGGGAAACACCCGAAATAAAATCTAGCACACAATTACAAAAATTCTAAACTTCTAATTTAATAAGTAGTAAACTTGAAAATAAGGTTTCCGTTCTCGTAAATGAATATCTAAATTCCACTATTTGTTTCAGCTTAAGTACAAAAGGAGGGTGTATAAAATGTTAAACCTAGATGAAAAGCAGTTAAAAAATTTACACACGAGGGCAAACTTGAGAAGGTTTTTGGACTACGTATCGAACGGACAAGTTGAAAAAATTACTAAGATGTGTTCTAAAGGCCTTGATCCAAATTTTCACTGCCAAGACTCCGGTGGTAAGTTTATCGATTTATATATACTAGTAGATACTGCATAGCTGTTAGCATTATTGTTTTGTGTTATTAAAAATACGTTTGATTCTATGTAAGTACACCTTACAAAGAAATAAACATTTGATAAAAATTAACTGCGTGAGTTACCCTAATTACGATAGGTTACCAACCCCTATTATATTCATTCATGAATATTGTTCAAGGCTAATATAAAAATAATGGGGACAAAATTGAGAGAGGACGAAATTGTAATGACATATTTAAAATAAATAAATTTTGCGTCGAATTAAGCTTAAAACAGTCTTTGATGTAAATAAATATTTATACGTGCAGGATTCTATTAAAATCATATCGAACCCTCGCTTGCGACTAATTGTGTATATAGTACATAGATAACAGTCAATAAATTTCAGAGCTTAACCTAATCTAACGAATTTCAATAATTTGTTTTCTAAAGTTTTAATTGCTTTTGCTCAAATGATTTTGGTTTGTTTATTAGAAACTGTGTATGTATTTGGAGTGGCATAGATAAGAAGTTTATATTTTTATTGAAAAACCCTAATTATTTGTATTGATTTCTTCATATATACACTGGCGAGCAAAAAAAAATCGAACCACTATAATATTTTTTAAATTCTCACTCCCAACGGTTGAAAACTATTCAATTCATTCCCAGCTTAGTAATATTAACAACAACTGAAAATCAATTCCTGCGCAATTAATCTGCATATTTCAAATTCATTGTAGTGAGTTTGTCATCAACTATATTAGTTTTTTCAATTTCGGGAAGTAGAACGAGGTAAAAAGGTTAAGTTTCGATTATTTGGCTACTCCAAAAATGGATATAACTGAAACACAAGCAGCTCAAATTGCTGCTTTAATTGAAGAAAGATATGGTCAACGGTATGTTGCGACTCGTCTTGGAATAAGTCGATCCAATGTTCAATGAGCTTATAGGCGTTATCGGGAGACTGGTTCCTTTAGACCAGACCAGGATCAGAACGAATAAGAGTCACTTCCGAAAAGGACGATCGTTTTATTGTATCTACCGCTCTACGAAACAGGTATATTACTGCGGTAAAAATCCGTAACCGTCTAGATGAGGTTCGTGGAACCACAATAAGTGAATGGACTGTAAGAACAGCGTGGCGACAGACCTGGAAAACCGGGAATACTCAGGGAAATGTTAGATACAGGGAAAAATCAGGGAATTGTCAGGGAAATTAAGAAACATCATAAAAATTCAGGGAATTTGCCCGAGAACCATTTAAATTTTCTTAAGTAACGGAACGTACAAGAACAGCGGATCCAATTTAGTGTACGCCCCTGTATTAAGACAGCGCGGGTTTACTCTTGTTTTTTCGCCACTTGCATTAAGTCCCGTCTGTAGTGTGTGTTTACCTTTTAATGACAATCTTCCGGGCGAGTGGATTATTATGAGAATGTACATATGTATACGCAAAAGTTGACGTTTTTGTAACTGTAAACATAATTT
>JAHWXV010133767.1:0-12700 GCA_024586415.1 Phrixothrix hirtus | reverse complement strand
GACGCCCCTCCAGCTTGATTTTAAACGACCTATCGCTAAGATAGGACGCAATCAGCTGAACGAGCTTCCGAGGAAAGTTTGCTTCCAGCATCTTGTACAGAAATCCCTGATGCCAAGCCTTGTCGAACGCCTTGGCGACGTCCAGAAAAACTGCAGCTGTCACATCTTTGAAGGCGAAACCTTCGGTGATTTCTTCGGCCAGCCGTAGCACCTGATGAGTGGTGCTGTGGCCCGGTCTGAAACCGAATTGCTCGTCGGGAATGATCTTTGCGTTTTCGGTCACATCTTTCAGGCGGTTCAGAGTTATTCGCTCTGCAAGCTTTCCCAAACAGGAGAGCAGGCTGATAGGGCGGTAATTCTGCGGAAAAGTTTTGTCTTTTCCAGGTTTAGGAAGGACGCTGACGTCAGCGGATTTCCAGGATGAAGGAAATCGTCGAAGCCTCAACATTGCGTTCACCATGTTGACTACTGCGGCGATTCCCCTGGGTGGGAGGGCCCTGAGGGCGGAGTTTGGAATGTTATCGGGACCGGGCGCCTTCCGCGGCTTGCATAGCTTTATGCAATCGCGTATCTCGTCTGGGGAAGCGGGAAGGATGTAGGTAGGGTTTGCGTCGTCCTCATCGTCGTTTCCGGCGGCGGTACGACGCATTATTGACCTTTCGATGCGCTCGACGGAGTCAAGATCGGCGTGCAGGAAGTTCAGAGAACATTGCAGCTCTAAGCTGTCTGCGAATGCCTCCGCCTTGTCTGCGGGATAGTAGACTAGACTGCGCTCGCCGTGAATCGGCGGCACGGGCGTTCTACGATTCCTTAGGACCTTGTCCATTCTCCATAGGAAATTGTCCTCCGTTTCTAGCGACTCGAGCTTCTCCCCCCAGGTGCAGTTGTAGTGCTCCTTTAGGCTCCACTTCACTTGTGCTGCAAAACGATTCTTGAGCACTCGATCCGCATGGTCAAAGTAGCCCTGCCAACGGTGTCTTGCGCAGTTCTTCTCTCTGATGAGTTCCCTCAGATACTCTGGGAGAACTCGCTCACTCGGTTTCCTCCTCATGTTCGTTGCAACCCGGATAGAATCCTGAATGCTAGAAGTAAGGCGGACGACCGATTCCTCCAGCTCATTCTTGGTACGTATCTGCTCGATACGACCGAGATTTTGCTACAAGTGAGAGGAGAAGGCGGGCCAGGCGACGCGTCGTACCATCTCGGGAGGATTGGCTTCCTCGCCTGGGAAAAGTAAGACGAGATTGTGGTCGGAATCTAGGTCGTGGACGATAATCAGGTCGTGTTGGAAAGGGACATCTTTGAGAACAACGATGTCCAGGACGTCTCGGGAGCCTAGAGTTGAGATGAAGGTAGGCTCGAGTGGTCTGTCGACGATGAAACTTTGATTAGTTTCGGAGAAGTCGTGAAGTACTCTTCCATTTCGGTTGGTTCGCCGACTGTTCCATGATGGATGCTTAGCGTTGCGATCGCCAGCTAGGATGGTCGGAAACGGGCTGTCTAGTAGATTGTCCAGATCCTGAAGATCTATTAGTACCCTTGGCGGATGATATACAGCCACCAAACATATCCACCCGTTGGTGTGGAGCTCTGGGTGTGGTAAAACATGGTGATCTATGCGCGATTTGACATAGATTGCCGTGCCACCTCCGCGTGCGTTGGGTCGTTCGTTTCTGTAGAAGGAGTAGTTCCGAAGTGGGGTGTGTCTTCGGCACGTAGATGAGTCTCGCAGACCAGGATTACGTCCAAGTTGTACCTTTCGGCTAAGTCTCGGAGTTCATCCCGTTGCCGTAGAAGTCCGTTGGCGCTCCAGTAGGCCGCCTGTAGGGAACCGGGTTTAAATGGTGTATTATCCATTTACGGGCCGAATTTGAATAGGGAGAGGATATCGGGAGCGACGGTCGCAAGGGCGACGATAGCGCCGAATTCGCCAACGGCGTTTTCGAGCTGTAAAAGGGTAGTCATACTCGTTGGCTCCGCCTCTCGCCGGCTAGAAGCCTAGCTGGGCGTTTCCACTGAGTGGGTGGGGCCAGCAGGAACCGCCAAACTAGTGTAGATGAGGTTTGTAGTTGGGAAGCTAGGAAAGGTGGAACTTCTGGACCGCCCGTGGTGACTGTCGCTGCACGAACTTTGAGAAGCATTCACATCCGCAATAATTCGCGGTGTGACCCTTCCCGCAGTTTGCGCAGGTGGCTGCGGTGTCCCTCGGTTTCTCGCAGTCCCCGGACTGGTGATCGCCTGCGCTCTTCACACACTTCGAAGGCGCGTAGCACAGACCCTGAGAGTGTCCGTACTTTTGGCAGCGGTGACACTATCCAACGGTAATACGCCGTCCGTCTCGGCGATTCATCCTTGACAGCAAGGTACAGAACGTCCTTGATGTCGAAGATTTTCTTCGCATCGGCGTTCTTGGCCAGGATCACCAATACCAAAGGTATTGGACGTCTTGTTGGCCCGCTGCGCATGCGGTGAACTGAGATCACAGGAAAACCACGGGTGCTCAGGTCGGAAGCGATTTCGCCGACGGTCACGGCCACCGGGATGCCCCGGATGATAACCTTTAGAGGCTTTTTTTCCGCTAGCCTGAACGTGTGGAAGTGAACCTTCCGCCCGTCCACGAATCGCGTCATCGCCGTGAAGTCATCAGCAGAGGTGAGATGGACGGTGATTCCATTCTGGGTCTGTATGGACTTCACGTAGTTGATGCGCTCTTGACTTAACTCCCTGACAAGCTTCACCCAGTCATTCTTCTGCCGAATTACGACTTGGGGAATCCTCGAAATGGGTTTCCGGATTACCGGCCGGACCTGGGATATGGCCGTTTCGGGCTCCTTTTCCGCAATAGTCTCCAGCGGACTGAAGCTATTGCACAACTTGGCTGGGCGGGACGTGGAAGTTGAGGGACCGGCCCTTTTCGTTCCCTTACTGGAGCAGCTGAGCGTAAATCCCCCTTCTTCCATGGCCTCAGGTGCAGGCTGGCTGTAGGCAGCTACTGACTCCTCCGGGATGGAGGAGACCGTCGAAGATGACGGCGCTGCCGTCACCACCTCAAGGAGGGAGGGAGGGATAGCCTGGACGGACTCTTCTTGGCATATCCTGACTTCTTTTTCGGTGCTGGCCTCCACTTGCCGTCACAGTTGCCCGTTCTCAGCACGCAGGGACAACACCTCGCTCGACAGCCTCTGGATCTGGTCGTTGAGGCTCTTGAGTTGTTCTTCGATGGACATCTTCTTCGATTTTTCTTCCTGACTCTTCTTAGTACTAAAAAGCACTGGACATTGAAAGGAATTCCTTTTAATTTAGTGTTAAAAAGCACTAATTTGTGCTAAAAAGCACAAAAACACACATTACTGGTCACTGCTGCTAACAGCCTCTTCGCGCACTGGCCTCCGAAGCGAGAGCTAGATTTTTTCAAGAGCGATAGGCCCAATTCGCTTTGCAGCAAGCAAGGGCCTACCAACTACCTGCCACTACACCGCAGGAATTCCAAAAGAGCGCTGAAAAGCGATGGAATGCATACACAATACACTCACTTGTATGCACAAGTGCACATACTGCCAACAGAAGAGACTGTAAAAATTACGCCTGCTCCTAACAACTGTCTGTGCTCAACTCTGCAGCCCGAGGCGACGATGTCTTACTTACTTTATTTTCTGTGGCTCTTGGAGTACTTCGACATTGTCCTACCTCCCACTGATGGTTTGATTTTTGATCGAGTTTATGCGCCCCTCCTTGGGGTGTGGCCTCCTATTGCTCCTCCTTGTACATCGCCATGTCTGTGAACCCGGTGAGGATTTTCATGATGCCATCCTCAAAGCTGGTGGCATCTTTTGTGATGTCGATTACCATATTGGCCACGCGGGACAACTCGTGCAGGACTTCTTTGCTCTGCAGCGGATGGCATTTTGCCCTTTACAGCATCAGCGTAAGAATTGGTTCGCTACTGCGTTTTTTCTTGACGGTCTGTTCTTGGTTTGGGGTATCGCGAGCATCTCTGGAAGTTGGGTGTATGGTTTCCCTCTCAATTTGAACATTCCTGGGTATGGTGGGCACTCGACCACTTAACGCAGCTGGGGGTCGCCTTGCAGCACCTCTGCATGTGGCCAAACTTCTGGCAGCTGTGGTACTGCACTACGCCCTGCCTGACTTTCCTTAGAGATTCAATTCTAATTCTTAGTGCAATGACTTTTGTTAGGTTGTATATGTTCTTGCCTTCTTGTGCCTTGCTTATTTCGACGTAATTTAGTGGAAGTGGCCGCCTGTTTCTACCACTTCTTATTCTTTTGAATGAAATGAACGGAAGGCCTTTCCTCCCCATGTTATCTCTAATTTCTTCATCTGTTAAGGCTTATGGCAGCCCCCCTTATCACAATTTGCAGTGGTTTCTCCTGCTGCAGGAGGTAGGTGTGATAGAGCAGCTGCCTATCGTCGTATTTGCTATTTCATTCCAATCATTTTTACTTCTGAGCACTATGGCAGAGATGCTTGGCGGCTTCCTCATAGTGCTCGTCTTTTTTGTTGCTGGATATTCTTCTTTTCTGCTTTCTTCTTCTTGCTCCATATCCGATAATTTCATATTGGTTGCCGACTGCTACTCCTTTTTCTAATTTTCTTGATGGGCATGCAGTAGCAGCTTTACTTGTTGTTTTTCTTTTTCTGTTTTTCACTTCTGTGAAACCTTGATCTTCATCTTCGTCAGATGAGTATTGCACTTTCTCTAGTAGTAACATCTGTAGTTGGACGTGTTTCTGCTGGGGTGGCGGTGCAGTGTGCTATCGCTGTTTGTTACCATAGTTTGATTCGACGCGGTGGTTTTAAATTCTTCATATATTTCTCATATTTTTTCATATATTTTTCCAGGGCTAGTTCGAGGCATTTCTCAATGTTATAACCTTCCTTCCTGTGCTCATGGTTATGAACGTCTTCATAGAGTTCCCTTGGTAGCAGTGCGTATTTGCTTCTAACTTCGAACGGTTTATCTTCCGCGTAGAGCACGAGAATTTCTGCAACGTTCGCTGTCGAATTTTCCAAGATTTCTTTGTAGCTTAACTTGTATTTTTGTTTAATTTGTTGGCAGATGGTAGTTCCTTGTATTGTCCCGACCCACCGCTACATGTAGCAAGGGCCTAAGGAGCAGCACAAGAAAAACGAACGAGACTTGTTAGTTAGCAGAAGAACAACCGTACTAGTCGGCTGCCCACCTCGAACCTCCTCGCCCTTAAAATTTCACTCTTACCCTGCGACTAGGTCTTATCTTCGTTCATTTTCTTGAATATTTCATTGATCTTAGAATATGGAAATACAGAAAGGGGCATATGTTGCTGAGACATTAATCGCAATCTTAGAAGACCTTTGCACTTACGTCAATGTTCGGTAGTACTAAATTATTTGTGAAAATGAATAATTAATGGCGATATATAACACACTTGCATAAAATTATAGTAATATATTTCTAGTTATATAAGTGGTTTATAAATTATTTATTATTTTTGAACTGGCATAATATAAACAAGTTCAGGGTCGTGCTGTGCTATGATACAATGAGGCACCATAAGAGGGCGGCATAAGCAGATAAGGTTATTTTAAAGAAAAACATTTAAGGCCGCCTTACAAAAGACTGCATCATACTGAGAAAATCTATCGCACACCACTGTAATATTAGTCCCAGGTTACTTGTATTTTTACTTTTACGGTGTTTAGGCATATAATTCAATGTTTTTTGGTTCAAACAATTTGAATCTTAACCTGAAGAACATATAAAAAGTGCCAGCGCAAGTAATTCTTAATTTCTGTGTTTATTTTCATAAAAACTAGTTCTCTACAGCGCGGCACTAGCACCAGCGCCAACTTATAGATTTTTGAAGAATCTTTTGATTTTTACAAAATGCTGTACCTCCTGTGTTATAAATATATAATTAAGTTTGAAAGAAAATATTTATATAGGAAGCCAAAAAAATATAATAACATTTTACGCAATGCCTGTGCTATAGTAATATTTTTGCTACCCAGTGATCATATTTGTTTGTAATTTTTATTACTTTCTCTTACCCTATATGAAATGTAAGTAAAAGACAAAGTATTAAAAATTTTAGTGGAAATACAGGTTTTCAGATCCCCTGAATCCGACAATCATATTTTTAGAAATTGGTCTGTCTCTGTGTGTGTATACAGGATGTCTCGAAAACTAAAAGTCGTAGATAAACAAAATTTTACATTTCGATTTGTAACGATTCGCACACGTAACTACAACAATTTGATTAAAATTGGATAATCGGAAGTATCACTTTACTCTTGTCAATCTTTGCTTTTTCGCGACTTTCTCGAAATTGTCATAAGCAATTTTTTTAAATTTACTATATTTCTTACAAATTTAATTGCCTTTCATATAATTTAACCGGTTTCTCAAAAATTTTTCCATAAATCAAGTAACCGGAAGTACTTTTTCCGTCAACTCTGCAAAAACAACTATGAAACTAAAAGACGTAAACAAATAAATAATCATATTTGGGGCGGTAACTATCCTTGTAGTAAAAATCAAGAATTTGGTTGAAATCTGAGAACCGGAAGTTACACTTTATTTCTGTAATTTTTTGATTTTTCTCCAATTTTTATTTTTTCGCGTTTTTCTTAAAATCAGCTTTAACGATTTTTTTTAATCTTAGTATATTTATTACCTATTTAATTCCCTTTTATATGAATTAAGCGGTTTCTCTAATAATTTTTTGAAAATCGAATAACCGGAAGTAATTAAAGTAATAATTGTGAACAATATAGCTCGTAGATAAGTAAAATTCTGTATTTAAGTTGACATGTCAAGGCAAGAATTTGGTTATAATCGAATGAACAGAAGTACCACTTTATTCTTGCGATTCTCTCGAAAAGAGTTTTAACATTTTTTTTAAACTTCCAGGGTTCTAGTGTCTTGCTTGCTCTTTTAAATTAACTACTATGTTTTCTTCAAAAAATGCGTTGAAGCGAGTTATCCGAGAAAATCTTTGTTTGCGTGTCCTGTAATTTAAATGGGTGACCTTTGTATTTATCAATCTCAAAATACACGTAAATAATATTTTAATCATTTTGGACATTATTTGCAAACCTAGAATACATGAGAAAAAATCGTGTTATCTCACACCAGGTGAATTTTATTAGGTTTGCAATAAAAAACTAAAATTATGTTGGCAGCAGCGTTATTTTGAAAATTAGTGACAACTGAATCAGTAGCATTCTTTTTTGTATAAGTAATAGAATTGAAACTGTTATTGGTTACCTGATTTGACAGTGTGAGTAATCAAAATAAATTACTATATTGCGTTGTAAAATTACGCAATTATTAGGTCTTAGAATTGTAGGTAACCAAACTGTTTCCAGACTTTATTATTAATTATGAACCTGACGAATAAACTCTTTATGTTCGGACAATAAATTTACTGTATCGCTAAATCTTACCTGGAGGTAATCTGTTTATACTTCCTTTTCAATATTTACTTATTTAAATTGTGGGTCACAGCAAACACTTTATTTATGACATATACCTGATATACCTGATAAGTAACAAAGCATAACGAGTTCAATACATTTATTAAATTTCAAATTTAAAACAAATATATTAAAAAATACAGTTTAAAATACTTACATCTACAAATTAGAAATAAATTTACTATAGATACAGTTATGTAAACAAATACAATGACCCGTTAGGATAGATCCTTTAATCTTTATTTTGCCCAAAAATAAGCAGTTGTATGGCTCTTGCTAAAGGAATCTAAACCGCGGGTATAAAACTTTAATTACATTTAAATTTTACAATAATTCTACGTTAAATTAAATGTTAAAATTTGTTAAAACTTCGTTTAAAATAATTTTTAGTCTTGAAAACTTCAAAATTTTTCACTTACGCAGTAAGATTTGATTTTGATATTATCATTCGATTGGTCGATAACATATCTTCTTTCTGTTTATTTCCTTTTAAAACAGAATTGGGTTTATGATTTCATTTTCATGCCAATTGATGCTCTGAATAGTAACTCTTCAAGTTTTACTTCTTGTGAGATGCCCGATTTCACGAAACTCCCATTTTACAAAATTAAATTGAATTTTATAAATTTCTTGACGGCGCTTCCCTAACACTTTAATTTTGCTGCCGGTTATCAATCAGAGGTATTATAATTTTCAAATACGTGGATAAGTTTGCGTGCAAAGTATTTTCGGAATTTACATATTTACCATCCAAATGATCTACTTGCGAAGCTGTCAGTGGTTGTTTAATTCATCACCGCGTGTTCGATGTAAGTAAAATGATTTTTCTTGTAACGTTCAGATTTTCTAACTCTTTTAAATTCCCTTTCTGCTGTTGCCTTGACTAATCAAAGTATCTAAAAATTTCAAACTGCTAATTGCGTGCCATGCAGAAAACCATTGGATTTCCGTTAAATCTTTGCGTCTGTTTCGCAACCTTCTCTAAGTTTTACAGCTTAGGTTAGATAGTACGAGGGTAGCACCGATAATTTCTGCAAACTAATATTTCTAGTGAATCAAAAGAATCAAACATACTATGAAACAAATATTTATTGTTTTCTATTTTCACAGTTACAATTTAGTTTTGATAACTGCAAGCTAATTTCAAAGCGAGTGGTCTGCAGCAAAAATGAATTTAACGATAGAAAATTTTAGAGCCATGATTTACTATGACTTTAAAAGTTCTTTAACTACAAAACAAAGCTGCATTTGGCGATGAAGCTCCTTCTCAGAGGAGGGTTTTCAACTGGTATAACGATTTAAATTTCAAAAAGTTTCACTTAGTGACGATTTTCGTGAAGGAAGGCCAACCTCAGCCGTTACTGAAACAAATATAGACGCCGTACGAAGAATGATTCAAGACGACAATTGAGTCACATTTAGGATTTTTAGGAGTACCTTGGATATTGGTATGACTCCAATAAACAAAATTTTACATAATCATTTGGGTGTGAGGAAAGTCTGTTGTCGATGGATACCGCATAATTTAACACAGGAACAAAAACAAAACCGAGTTGAATGGTGTAAAAACCACTTAAGAAATATGATGGAGGTAGGTCGAAAGCCGTTTACAACATCATTACTGGTGATAAAAGTTGGATATATGCATATGAACTGGAATCAAAACGGAAATCGGCTCAATGATTGTTTCCAACCGAACATAATCCTGTAAAAGTGAAGAAATCTCGAAGTGTTTGAAATAAAATGGTAGCCAGTTCTTCCCAAAATCAGATCCTATTATAACAGTCGTGCTTGAAAATAAACGTATGCTTACCTCAGAATGGTACACGACAGTATATGTGCCAGATGCTATTTCAAAAGGCTCGTTTACGACGCCCTAGATCGGAGATTGTCCTTCATCACGACAATGCTTCAAGTCATACTGCACGTCAAACAAACGAATTTTTGAAAGCTTTCAGATTAAAATTACTAGATCATCCGCCATATAGTTCGGACCTGGCACCTTCAGATTTCTTTTTATTTCCCAGACTAAAGGATAAAATGCGTGGTGCACAATTTGCAAGCCCAGAAGGTGCAATGGAGAGCTTCCAAAACCTTATATCTGAAGTGATTCAAGAAGAGTGGAATTTATGCTACGCTAACTGGTTTTATCGAATGTCTAAATGCATTGAATTTAAGGGCGAATATTTTGAAAAACAATAATAAAAATAATTTTTGACAACAACATTTTGTTTTATTAGTTTGCAGAAATAATTGGTGCTATCCTAGTGTAGGACACTACAATATGATACCTATTTTATTACAACTTATTCGGGGCGTTCTCTGCACTAGTGACATTGCTTTGATAAGGTTATTACTTTTTGTGCTTGAATTTAGATTATTTTTAATTCAATAGGCACATTCTCCTATTTTTTCCGTAAAACAAGATATACTCTAAAACTGTCACCAAAACCAACCGTTTGCCAGAAATTTGCTACTTCGGTATCCGATGCAAAATGGTGGTCAAACAATTATTAATGGTGATCAATATAGTAGGCGAAAAAATAGGAGAATGTGCCTATTGAATTAAAAATAATCTAAATTCAAGCACAAAAAAGTAATAACCTTATTAAAGCAAAGCCGCTAGTGTAGAGAATACCCCGTATAAGTTGTAGTAAAATAGGTATCATATTACAATTTATCCTGTAAAAAAACCCCTGTGTATCAATTTTTCTGTTAATATATGAAACATTTCAAAAGTTATGGCAGAAAATGAAACTAAAAATTCAAACTTTAAAGCCTTGTATCTTTTTAATTAACCATTTTTGGACTAAGGTAAGTTTAGTTAAAAAGTAATATTTTTATGTCAAGAATTTAAGGTTGCCATGTGAATCATTATTTTTGGACCACCCTGTATATCTAAACCCGCCCCTTTTTTTTATAACGGAGCACAATTTAAACTTTGCTAAATATTTCTTTTGTAGTCTGTGAACTTCGTTTTTAACTAAGAAATACTGTTAGGTAATTTCTACTTAAAGTAACATTTTAGAATGATAGGTGATGGCTTATCTCAATTTTCTAATGTGAGAACTAAGTAATTTTTAAATGTTAATTACAATGGTCTAACACTGTCAATTTGTGGCTGTCAAATTGTCAAGTTAATAGGTTTGTCTGGTGTGTTTGTAATATTTTGATTGAATATTTTACACTGCAATAACCTTTTGGCGTATTGTAATTCAGTGTAGAGGAATGTAAAATAAATATTTTAATCTGTTCGGTGTACATTATTCTATGGTTCGATGCAGTACTATCTGAGTTATATTAAGCTACACTACACCCATTATATTTTCTTTTAAATTATGCTACAATAATATCTTGTAGAAAGTGCAATCACTATTTAATACAGGGTCATCAAGAAAGAGTGCAGACTGCTGGATAGGCAGCCAAACTTACAAATTGGTGGTACTGAAATTAAAAGTTAAATAATACTAAAGTTACCAGATAATTATTTTATTATATACGTCACATATAAATGACATTTATAATTGATAATTAAAATGGTGTATTGGAATTTCAATTTGCTTGATTGTTAAAAACGAATTAGGACATTTTCGTTTGATGTAAATTAAAACAATTTCCAATGTTCAATTAAAATATTAAACATATGTAAAATATAGATACACGTCTATGGTTGACACCTTGTGTTTTTGGTTAGGAAGAAACACATCAGCAATGAATTCTCTAGATTTTTTAAAATTTTACCGCCCTGGATGCACTCTTTTTCGATAGCTAGATAGTATAATAACAGTATAGTATAATAGTATAAAAGTATAATGGTATAATAGTTATTATTTTATTAAATTATAAAACAGAATCTGATATTTTGATGTATAACTTCGACATTTATAAAATATATATACCTAATACACACAGTTGCTTTTGAAACTAAATTTTTATTACTTGTGATTGTTTGATCATTGTTAATAAAGCGTTAACAGTTTGTTAAAAACTGCGCAGTTTCAAAAATGTTGTACAAAAGTAATTTATAGTCGTAGAAAAAGCATAGTCCCCAACTCGTGTGGAATTGAATATTCCGCGCGCGTGATCCATCTCTCTCGCCTACGGCTCACGTGATAAACTTCCACTTGCGCGCAATATGTTTTATACACTTGTATGTCATTGAACTTGAGTTAGCCGAGGAATTTTATTGTCAAGTAAAAACAATGTACCAATCGTTGCTGATCTTAAATTCTGCTTTCCTAATAAATATCTAGGAACTACAAACTTTAATTAGAACTCTTGTTTCGGCAAACTATAGCTTTATGGAACATATCTTATAATTTGGTGCAAAAAGTATGTGTAAATGTATTCATTACTTATTATCGATCATATTGTGCTATTATTAAGCAAGCATAGAAAAATTAGGCTTTGAAACACTTTGTAACGTTAAATCATCATTACTATATTAATAAGTTTAATTGATAACCGTTATGTGTTAGTTTCTCGAATAATTTAATTGGAGCATAATAGGATAAATAAGCTGTTTTAATTTTAATTGTTTATTTTTAATACACCTAATTAAATTTTTTTAAATATTTTATTTAAAATTTAATTTGATTTCATTTCATTTTTCAAGGAAAGTATATAATTTAAATTTAGCAGAAGTATATGTAGAATACAAGGTAAATCAAAACAATTTGTGGAAATAGGTTTGCTATTCTTATTTTGACACCGCTTAATTTCTGCACGACGTGTAAATCTAATAGTGAAAATCAAATAAAGGTACCCATAAATTTGGCCCAATTCTCTATATTTGTCATATTTCAAAGCGTCCTTCTAGTTACTGATTGTCACCTATATTTAACTTGAATAGTTGGCGCTTAGACAACCGATATTGCTGGTACATTATGTGAGATCAATTTTACCTGTAACAAATTACCCGGATGTTTGAAAAAATCAGACGAATTAAACTTTATTAAATTATAAACACTAAAATCATACTTATTGGTTTAGATACTTTAAAATTGTACAAATATTTAAGGTTTAATCAGAAAATATGTTGACAGGAACCTTTAATCAAGCAAAGTTGAATACCAAAAAACTTGCATAACACGGAAATCGGCTGTTACAATGGGTGTAAACAAAGAAAACCGAGTCAATTACTATAAGTCGTTGTTTATTATAACTACGGTATACATGAATATATATATATATATATATATATATATATATATATATATATATA
>JAHWXV010133750.1:0-11078 GCA_024586415.1 Phrixothrix hirtus | reverse complement strand
TTGCAACATTTTCAGACTGTACATAATTGTTTTACTTGCTATAAATAATAATAAATTAATCTAGTATTATTTTATATTATTTTAGATTTTACAATGTCGTCCAGAAAGGTTCTCACTTAAGAGAAACTTGAAAACGTAGTGCGACATATGCTTGAAGAACGGGAAAGTGATAATGGAACGACTTCAAGCTGTGACAGTAATTGTAGTGTTGAAGGTGATCCTACTACTAATTCAAATAGTGAATCAGAACAGAATATTTCAGACGAAGAAGCGGAAGAAGGAAGCTCTGTTGATTATAATTTTTATACTAAAAGCGATAAAGTTACAAAATGGCATAAGCTGGCCTATACTAAAATTTCTAAAACAACAAAAATGAACATTGTAAAGGAGCCTTCTAGTATACAGCCGTATGCTAAAGATATAAATAACGAAGTGGAAGCACTTTTGAAAATTATTGACATTTTTATGATTGATGAAATTGTAACTTGTACTAATCTATACATTGAACAACTAAGAATACGTACTAAATATGCTAGAGAGCGAGACTGCAAGAATACAACTAATAGTGAATGTATGGCTTATTTAGGATTATTATTTATAATAGGAATAAAAAAGGGACATCATGCAAATTTTAAGGAGATATGGGCAAAAGATGGAACTTGAACAGAAATTGCTAGAGCAGTCATGAGTTATAAACGCTTTTTATTTCTTGCACGTTGTTTGAAATTCGACGATAGAGCAACAAGGCCAGAAAGACGTAAAATGGATAAATTAGCAGCTATTCATACATTCTACGACTCATTTGTGAATAACTGCAAGGCGAGCTTCACACTTGGTGAATACACTGTAATCGAAGAAATGTTACATCCAAACATCCAAACCTGCAAAATATGGCCTCAAAAGGTATGCTTTATGTAATGCTAAACTATTTTATACATTGAACCTTGAAATACATTGCGGGAAACAACCAGATGGTCCATTTTCTTTATCAAATACGCCTTTAGATATTGAAAATTCTGGAAGAAACTTGACAACGGATAATTATTATACAAGTGTTCCTCTTTCGAACTACCTTCTTGAAAAAAGAATTACTTTGATAGGAACCATGAAGAAAAACAAAAAGGAAATTCCATCGGAATTGTTACCAGATAGAACGCAAATCATTCACTCAACTTTATTTGCATTTCAGAAGGACAAAACCATAACATCTTATGTCCCCCGCAAAAAGAAAGCCGATATACTTTGATCGACACTACACAGTGAGGAAGAAATCAATCCTAAAACTAATAAACTCCAAATAATCATGGACTGCAATGCAACGAAAGGTGGTGAAGAAATTGTAGATAAAATGTGCGCCACTTACACAGTGCCTCGTATAACTAAAAGATAGCCTTGTGCTATTTTTGATAGCCTTATGAATATTGCTGCAATAAATGCTCAAGTATTGTATTCTTGTTCTAAACCATCAAATTATCCAAAATTTCAAAGAATATTCTTGAAAAATATGTCTGTTAGTCTCATGAGGGAACACCTTAGTTCGAGAGCAAAACTTACATTCTTACCATCTGATATAGGTGCATTTATAAAATTAAATTATGGATAACCAGTAGAGGAATCACAACATGATGAACAAGCGGGGCTCAAACGTGGAACATGTCGTTTATATGTCACCGAGAAGAAAAATATATCGGCTTCTATAAAGTGCACCAATTGCGGTTTATTTACATGCAAACGTCATTCAAAAACGCAAATAGTTTGCTATCAGTGTCATGAAAAGAATGATTCTTACTCAGGATAAAAACAAACTTAGGTTTTGTGTTTATAATTAATTTCACAAATGTGAGTTTATTTAATATTTTTAACAGAAATAAAAACAAAAATAGTTTGGCTTGATTTAAATAATGTTTTATTTATTTTTTAGACTATATAGTGCCTATTCTGTCTATGAAAAATCCCAAATAATGCATGTCGTAAAAAATATTACACGCGCTTGCTCGTGGTAAAAAGCATGACGCGCCCGCTCGAAGGTTAAGCGATAAAATGTAAATTCTAAATAAGCCTTAAATGATATACAATTACAATTAATAATTCATTCAAATAAATACCCGGCAGTGATAGATTATGCATAGATCTTTTTCTAACAGAATATGGGAAATGCGCTATTGTACAAGTGAACGCCTATTTAGCTGCTATTAAAGGAGAGCCGCTTTTATGACATATTAACATTCACCTGATATTAAGTATGTTATTTGATCCCTTTAAGTAAACATAATTTTTACTTTCTCTTAGCCTATATGAAAAATAGGTAAAAGATAAAGTATTGCTTTCGACCAAAATCTTGGATGTCAAAATTTTAGTGGAAATACACGTTTTCGAGTCTCCTGAGTACGAAAATCATGCTTTTGGATATTGGTCTGTGTGTGTGTGTGTGCGTGTGTCCGTGCGTGCGCGGGCGTGGGCGTGGGTGCATGCGTGCGTGCGTGCTTGCATGCGTGCGTGCGTGCGTACGTGCATACGTGCGTGAGTGCGTACGTGCGTGCGTGCGTGCGTGCATACGTGCGTGCATACGTGCATGAGTGCGTACGTGCACGCCTTCGTGCGTGCGTGTGCGATGAACACGATAATTTAAAAACTATAAGCCCTAGGAAAACAAAATTTTATAGTTGAGTTTCCATCCATCGTCGCACGCGCCCGAAAATTTACTACAAATTTACTAAAATTGGAAAACCGGAAGTACCACTTTACTCTTGTAATTTTTTTGAAATCGTATCTAACGATTTTTTTGCAATTACTATATTTCGTAGAAATTTAATGCAGTTTTTCACAAATTTTTCCGTAAGTCGAGTAACCGGTAATATTTTCGCCATTAAGTCTGAATAAAATAACTATGAAACCAAAAGCCCTAACTAAAAGAAAATTTATATTTAAATTCACAATCACCTTGGTATGCTAAATCAAGAATTTGGTTAAAATCGAATAACCGGAAGTACCTCTATATTTCTGTCATTTTTAGATATTTTCCGAATTTTTCGTTTTGCGAGATTTTCTCAAAATCAGCTCTAACGATTTTTTTAAAATTTATTGTATGTCTTAAGCATTTTAGATCCTTCACATATAATCTAGGCGCTTACTCGAAAATTTTCGGGAAATCGAGTAACCGGAAGCATTTTCACTGTTATACAATACAATAACTATGAAACTAATAGTCCTAATTAAATGAAAATTTACATTTGGGGTTGTAATCGCCTTTTTCTGCAAAATAAAAAATTTGGTTAAAATCGAATAACCGGAAGTACTACTTTATTTCTGTAATTTTTAGATATTTTCCGAATTCTTCATTTTCACGGTTTTCTTGAAATTGGCTATAACGATTTATTTTAAACTTAGTATTTCTTAACTATTTAATTTAGTTTTATATTCAGCAAGTAATTTCTCAAATAAATTTTTTAAAATCGAGTAACCGGAAGTACTTGGACTATTAGTTGTGATTAACGTACCTCAAAAGTAATCATCAAGTAATCATCAATCAAAAACTATATTTATGTTTTATATCTTCTGTATATGAGACAGCAAGAATTTAGTTAAAATGGAATGACCGGAAGTGCCACTTTGTTCTTACGATTTTCTCAAAAATCCTTTTAACAATTTTTTTAACACTTGTACAGTTCTTATGTCCTTGCTCGACTTTTACGTTAACTTAGAGGTTTTCCGGAAAAAATGCGTTGAGGCAAGTTATCAGAGAAAATTTCTGGAGTTAAGCAGAGTTTTAGTGTCCAGTAACTTGGATGGGTAACCGTTAGAATTATCGTTCCCAAAATAAACGTAAATAATATTTTAATTATTTGTAAACATTTGCATATTTGTATGTCTATGTAAGAGAAAGTCGTGTGTTATCTCACACTAGATTTTGTATAAATGCTACACAACTTAAGAAATAAGCATTCTGATTAACGGAGGAAAAATTGCTAACGCAATAACCAGTACAGATTAAATAAAATAAAAAGATTAAAAATTAAAATTAAAATTATCGGTAATGGCTAAAACAAACGTTTATAAATTACACAAATGTTTAATAATTTATTTATTCGAGTAAAAATAATAACAAATAACAATAATAAATAATAAGAATTTATCTTTAAAAACAAACACTTAAATTAAAAATTTTCCATGGGAATAATTAGTTTCAAAGAAATTATTAAATTTAGTTATAATTAATAATTTACTTTTCCTATTATTGTTCATTATAATTTTTATTATCTTTATTTTGTCTCTTTTTGTACTCATCTACATTCGTTAGTTGTCTAGTTTGCGTCCTTTTACTAGATTGAAATGTATAGAAACATCATATTATTTATCTACAAAAATTGCTTGATTGGACTTACGTAGATGCACTTCTTCTAACACTTTTAAAAATATAATTGCGTAAGATACAATGCCGAGCACTCAGTTGTATCGACATACATTTACAAAATTCTACTTGTTATATAAGGAAGAAAATAAAATAATTTTAACGAAATTTAAAAATATCAAATGCTATTTTGCTTAAAACAATGCGTTTAAAATAAAATTAATTGGAAATAAATAACATAAAAAGAGAAAAATCACAAAAAATGCCCGAGCAGTTGTATACGATAATACAAAAATATTTAAAAAAAACAAGCTTATTGTGTGTCATGTTAATACCCTGTGGAGTTATCTTTCTGTTTAGTATTAGCTAATAATCAATTATGCATCAATTTAAGAAATTTTTGTGTACTTCTACAGCACTTTAATACCATTCATCCAAGAGAGCTTCTTATAATGCCGTTTTCGTTTTATTTTATCATTATGTCACAGTTTTCGGTCTAAATATGCCCATAGATGCTCAATAGCATTGATGTTTAGACTTCGCGGAAGAATATCTACAACTTATGGGTGGTTATACAACATCCAGCTGCGCACCAGTAAATATTTACGTTTCAAATCATTATAGCGATGGAAATGGAATATCCTTCCAAGATGTAATTTTGCAGCACATTTCTGTAAATTATTTTTTAAATTAACAGGATAACCTTCCTTACTATAATGCTATCAAGAAACTGTAAATTTTCAATGCCAATAGCACCTATAGCTTCCTGAATCATTATGCTTTGTCCACCGTTTCTTTGTCTGCAAAACTTTTTACATTGCTGATCGTTTTAAAAGAATATAGATTTGCGTTAACCCTTTCGTGGGCAAAAACAAGGTAAAGAATCTCAATACTTTTGATAACTATTATATAATTATTGAATATTAAGCAATGATCTTAGCATATGGTTATATAAAATTTTTAATTATTTAAAAAAAAAAGATTGGTGGGAAATATATTTCCCACCGCCCTTTGAATTAACTAGTCCTTTTCTGGGAAAAATAAAAAATTCTTAGTACATAATTATGTCATTTACTGTGACTTTTGATGCAATTGTTTAAAGAAAACTGGTACTTATACGGTGAGCAAGTGTAAGAAGTACTCTTCTCTTTGGCTTTAGTGCTACAAATTCTGCATTGCCAGTAAGTGTCCTTTTCGAGAAAGTGAGCTTCAGTCTGACCTCTTCTGGTACCGTTATTTTATTTTCTAGAAACCTTAATGATCTACCTCTTTTTTTCGACTATTATACCCACTGCATCCGAATCGGATTGATCATTCATATTCGTTATTTGATAAACCAAAGAGATGGCCTAGCGTATATTCAGCTTGACCTGGATCATCAAAGTTCCACTCTTTCACCCGTTTAAAATTTTCCACACCTAATTTAGAAAATCAACTGTGACATATTTAAAATTACTCAAAACGGTTTTTGTAAATATAATTGTTTAGAAATTTTTGAAAATTGATAAATTTGTGAATTCTTTTATGAAAAAATGCATGACGCTCAAAAGTTGTATATATAAAGTTGCCATATTTTTAAAATATTACAACCTTCATTATAACACATATTCTTGAAATAAACTACAATTATTATGTAGTAATAAATTTTATAACAATTGATTTCATAACTTGGTATTAAAAATTTTGTATACAACGTGTAGGTGGTGAGAAAAATATATCCCACCTAATCAAACTACGCTTCTTTCTCATGTAAAAAGAAAATACAACATAATTTCTCATTCAATACATTACAGGAAACTATTTTATTTGAGTGAAAACCTTATATACTTACTTTTAGGCAAAGTTTTGATGCGAAATTTAGAAAAACACCTATCGCGATTACTTTTACAGCACAAAATAACGATATTTGTTCAAATAAAATTCAATGAACACGTGCTACATGTAGAAAACTTTAATAGCTGTTCTTGGTTATAATTTACAATCTAAGACCTAGATGTCACCATACATAAAAATACTTAACTTCAATATGACACTTGTAAATCGACATTTGAGCTTGGTGGGAAATATATTATCTGCTGCCCGCGAAAGGGTTCTCATAAAAATTCGAAAATTTTGAATATTGAAGAATAATATTTGTTGACAAGAACAAATGTACATTATTTTGAAATGATCAGCAATGTGAAAAAATTTGGAAAAATGAAATGACCCTTACAAGCTCTATAATTTATCTTGTACTGTAAAAACTCGGTGGCAAAGCATAATTATTTATGGGGCAATGAATGCTAATAGCTTTGAAAATTTACAGTTTGTGGATAGCACTATGAATAAGGAAGAATACTATGCCATTTTAAAAAATAATTTACAAGAATGTGTTACAAAATTACATCTTGAAAGGATATTCCATTTCTATCGGGATAATGATTCGAAACGTAAATCTTTACGGGTGCGCAGCTGGGTGTTGTATAACTACCCAAAAGTTGTAGATGTTCTTCCTCGACGTCTCAACATTAATCCCATTAAGTATCTGTGAGCATATTTAGACGGAAAACTATGACATAAACATAAAATAAAACGAAAATGCAATTACAACATGCACCCTTGGATGAATGGTATAAAAATGCTGCAGAGGTATACAAAAATTTGTTAAATCGTTGCATAATTGGTTATTAGCTGATATTAAACAGAAAGGCAATCCCATAAAGTAGTGACATGACACAAAATAAACTTTTCTTTTTAAATATGTATATGTTTGTGGTATCGTATAAAATTGCATGTTCGGGCATTTTTGTGATTTTTCTCGGATTATGTTATTTATTTCCAATAAATTTTATTTTAAACGCATTTTTTTAATCAAAATAGCAGGTATATACCCCACCGCATTTAATATTTTATAATTTCGTTAAAATTATTTTGTTTTCTTCATTATATATGTCACAGGCTAAACTGGTAATAATGCATACGGCAAATAAAAATCACGGGTGTTTAATCACGGCCAAAAAAGCTACAGTGGAGTGAGACGTCGTGTATCGGTACTCGCGAGGCTAAACACTGTTAAATCGAGACAAAATCGGTAAAAGGTGTGCGCCACTGTTCTCAAGTCGATACTGCTATTAGGTAATGTTCGTGGAACACCCTGTATGTCAAGATGTTAGTGACCTACCTTAGAAATGTAGACAGATACTCTATGGTTCTGCAGATACGGGATACAAACTGAAAGAGAAAATATACTAAACTAAAAGTTCTCACTATTTAGAACTGCTCCTGTATATCATGGAGTGCTAACTTTATTATAAAATTGGGGTGAAGCCCCCTATTTATGCTTGATTGATCCAAAACTATTTTACTTATGAAAGTAAGAAAATACTATGATTCTTTTGATACGCCCTTTATATTAAAAATTAATGCTAATTGTTCATAAGAGCCTTGACTTCAATTGAACGCCATGCGCAAATTTAGGTTGTAGTTTACTGAAGGTTAACTATATAAAGACAGGTACCAAAATTGACCACATTGTATATCATTAACAATCGGACTAATTGAATTATAAATTATTCTGCAAGTTTTATATTTACTTGAAACAAACGCTTTATAACTTTTCTTTTATTGACAAGTTATGAAATGAGTACTAAAATTTTTAGCGCGCACTGTATAAATATCACTCCAGGTACACTTTAGGTTTTCAGTAATAAAGAAAGAAAACACTGATTGGGCACAAACATGTTATATAATAAACTTTTAACGTGGATACATTTGTACATAATCAGTTAATACGCAATGGTAAAATGCATATTCCTTAATTAAAATTATACTAATAATACACACATTAGTACATGCAAGCAAGAATCGCGCATCGCGTATTTGAAGAAAAATCCCCAATGCGTTTTCAGGTAAATACGAAATCTCTGACAAATTTAAAGAAGGCGCATCTGGCTTACATCGGCGATACTTGTACAAGGAAACACATGTTAAACATTAATCACTAAATGGATACCCAAAACTACCAAAGGTTTCGTTAAACAATTTAAATTGCTATGTTACAGTAATGACATTTACAGAAAATTAGCTTGCAACAATTTACAAATATATGAGTAACTTTTGATAATCAAAAATGTTTATTTAACCAGTAATTACTAATAGGTCACAATCCATTCGTTTCAATTTTCCCAAAATAAATTGAAGCAACAATGTCCATTTTATTACGTAATGTGAATTTGCAAACTAAGAAGATAATTTACTTAAAAGCAAAGGTGATGGATCCCCTTCTTTTATATAGATAAAAATACGTGGAGATCACTTACCATTTCGATGTTTTTATCGTTGATGGGCTTACGAGAAAAGCCGCCCTTTGTGTCCTAATTACATGAAGACCCTTCTCGCGTAGTATACGGAACGGTATCCGTCCGAATCTTACCAAATTTAGAATCCCAAATTATTTCTGGAAACCCGACTTCAACACCATTGGTCTAGTGATTTAATAAACTTTGACAAAAACAGTTTCAAATTCTAAAAATTAAAGACACAAAGCACTGTACAAGATAACTTTTACTCTCCGCGAACTGTATTACTTCCAACCTGATAACTAACTTTTTATTTCCCACCTGAGAATCCTAAAATTCCATATTTCGCGACCTTGATATTGGTTTCGAATATCTCGGATCGTTTTGTAATCATCTTGTTGCACAATTAAGGTTTAAACAAGGCGCTCGCATTTTCATATACATTATTTATTTATGTATTTGCTTATGCTATTTTCACACAGATTCGTGGCATTCAGGTCTCCTTGGCGTGTGTATTACTGGTACTTTTTCTGTTTAATCAAACGTCGACGCTGAGGTCACCGTCTGTAAGAATGCAAAAAAGAACTAAAGTTCTTTTAATATCATGAATTGTTACTATGTATTTTTACAATGAATAATTTTATATATTATACGAGGTGAATGTAATAATTTGTTGTTTTGATCTATGTAATCCTTAGCAATATGATTTCTTACTCAGTTTAAATGAAATTCTGCTTTAATTAAATTTCATAAATACATAATATACACAGTCGTACGTAATTATTAAATTATCATTAGTTAAAGTCTTATAAAACGAAGCAAGGGCTAACATATAACAAGTAGAATTTTGTAATGTAGGTCGTATACAACTGAATGTTCGTTCGGCACTGTAGTTACTTTTAGACTATTAGATAGGATATTCTCTGTCGGTGTAGTATTGTGTATATTTTCGAACAACTTGAAATAAAATAAACAATTCATATTTAGAATTGATTGATTATAAGTACATTTAAAATGTCATAATTACATCACATAATATAATTGTATATATTAATAAAACACGAAACCAAAATTTCCCAATAATTTTTAATTAGTAATATACAGGGTACCCAAGATATTAGGTGCAATACTTTAACAGCAGATATCTTTATATACGCGACAAAATCCGCTTATAAACCGTGTGCCTAATTTGCATATTTTTCGAAATATTTGCAATTAAAGTTTTGAGCCCGACCCTGCTTTTTAACTGGGTCTACTGTATTCAACAATAAATGCTTGACTAACTATACATTTTATGCGAATGCATGACTAAAGACAAATGAACGTCCAACTTTTTTGTTAACTTTTTGATTATAAATTTTGCTTTACGTTAAGAACATAGGTGTTAACTTTAATTCATAAAACAGTATTTTCATAAATTTCTTTGTTTGATAATTATATTTTATAGAAAATAGATACTGTTGATAAGGGTCTTAGGAGTACTAAGAATTAAAAAATTTTGCTTTGATTCATAAAAAAGCACTGTCATTAACTTTTACCTGATAAACGCATCTTCGAGGCGATAAAAATTTACTGTTATTTGTTGTTTTTTAACCTGTTATACTATAATTTTCTTTTGTTGAAATAATAACTGTTATACTAATATTGAAAGTAATATTTATTTCTTATTAATTAATGTTGCTTGCGTTTGAAATGATCTAGTCTTGTTCTTACAGTGTCTTGTCGTATCCTGTCCTTTTTTTTAGATATCCAGTAATATGGTTAAGACTTTCATAAGAAGCACTTCAACGTTGTATACTTTGTAGTTCAAGTGTACCATCTATTCGTTAAAACGACTGGCGCCCTACGTTACTGGTTTTTTTTTTTTTTGTTTTTCTTTCTTTCTTAGGAGCTCTTCAACTAGCACTAATCTACGATATCTCTAGAGAGAAGAACCTCCAACAACAGAACATCACTCGCATATCACCCTCTCTACTCTACAGCGTGCTTCTAAACTAGTTTCCTGTGGCACCATTTCAGAGCACCATTAAAAAATATTCTCAGCTGATTATAAAATGTAGTAATACGTTAACTAGTGTTTAAAATACATAAAAGATTGGATTTACTTACTTAAAATTTTTGGCAGTCTTTTAATTATGCAAGTTTACAGTTTGTATTATTGAAAATGGAACTTTTTTTGAACAACTTTCATTACTGTAAGCCGCTTAAACGTAATCTAAATTCGTTTTAATAAATATCTTCTTAATGTTAATATTTCCACTCAATTGTTTGTGTATAATTTAAAATTTACATATAAATTTAACGTAATTTGTATGTAGTAATAGAATTTTTTATACAAACTAATGTAGAAAAAACGGACTTTAATACATATCTACTAAAACGAAAACATATTATACACACACACACACACACACACACACACACACACACACACACACACACACACACACACA
>JAHWXV010133737.1:0-16941 GCA_024586415.1 Phrixothrix hirtus | reverse complement strand
AGAGTAGTTCACAAATGATGTCCCGCCATTTTAACTACATACTTTTAACAACTAAATTGCTTTTGGTAGTTACAATGTACATTTTTGCAAATCATTCTGAAACATCCGTTTTGTTAATCATATGTGACTCTGATAAGACGAGTTCTTTTACACACGTTATATAACCATATAATGATTAATTGCTTGTGTAGAATTTTTAAATTATTATTAAATTGTTACTAATGTTTAAATTCGGCGTAATTTTAGATTAAACAAAGTCATTTTTATTAAATAATCATGCTTGAATAGTGCAGGAATTGTACGAATGTTAAAAAGATAAAATTATAATAGGTTGTAGGTTACAATTTTGGGAAATTTAATCTAATTCAATCTAGAGTAAATAAATTTATTTTTAACTATTTGATAACCAATTACCTTTGATCTAAAGTTCCCAGTATGTAAATTTATGTAATTATTTATTATATCCAAAGATGTAGATAAAAGATTGTAATAAACGATTCATTTTTCTTAAATAGAAAATGACATTTTTCTCAGCCTAAAAAATCTGAGTATTTTATACACAAAATTAAAAATTACAAAGCGCATAAGATGACATCGGTAAACATCGTGAATCTTACGTAACTCATAATAATTATTACGAAGGCCGCTGCTTTAATTTCGGGATAGAAGAAAATGAACATACTTTGAATTTTCACCCTATACATTTTTTTGTGCAACTAAACTAATTGCTATAACATTCTTTCCACTCAGAGGTCGTCGCGCCCAAAATTCCATTCTTGAACGCTTCAACTGCGTCGTATGGCATTGAAAACCTGTTGACCATGCACACGGTGTTTGGGTTTTGGAAACGCAAAAAAGTCATTATGACTTAAATGGAGACTATAAGGTGGATGAGACATTAATTCCACTTTCTGACTACCCAAATAGTCCATAACTTGTCGTGCTGGGTGTGAGCTTGCATTGTCGTGATAGAGTGATTTGTAGTTTTTGATTTTCTTGTCGCATTTCAGAAAAAATATAAGGAATTCTAAGCACAAACCCTTGCAGTTTTAATTTTGCTGTTTAGAACTTAAATACATATGTATACAATATAATCTTCGGATAAGTCAAGCTAATTATTTTAAATCGTTTTTATTAAATAAATTAATTTTTGATTGGTGTGTAAAACGTACGAATTAAAGTAAATATGTCAACAATTGCCTAATAATGGTTATGCTAAAATGTATGAACTAAATAAATAAAATAAATTGATTATAAAAAATTACCTTACATGCCTCACATTAAGTATCTAATTAAAAATAAAAAATGTTTTTCAAAATACTTGTAATTTAAAAATGGGCGGTTATTATTACAATGTATAAATAATTTATTGTCAAAATTAATAGATAATACTACGAAATTATTAAAATCAGTTGTAATTTATAAAATTGTACATTATGTCCTAGATTTTAAAAACTTCTTGCGTTCACTTTTTATCAGATATTGAAATTTTTGACATTGAATTAAAAAAATAAGTATACTATATATAAAACTGGGAAGGTTTCAATCAGTTATACATAAATAAAAATAAAATTTAAATAATAAAGACTTACTTTTACAGAATTTCCGATTGATATTTGAATATCCAATTGAACATTATTACTGTTATCGTTAGGTTTAATAGCTTGCACAAAACCGTATAAATTATTAGCATTATCGTATCTATACTCAAAAGTACCAGGGCAAGGGCTTCTGATTGCACATTTTATCACATTTAACAAAATCAAAAACACTAAATAAATACAAAAATTTAATAAATACTGCATTTTTATAAACTTCTATCACTCGACCACAAACACTCACAGTATTTAGATTAAACTATCTTGTTTGCTTTCTTCTTATATATTGACAGTAAAATACCATTGCTTCAATTTATCACTGCATTAATTGATAAAACCGCAGTACGTCATTGCAAAACCGAGCATACTCTACCAACACCAAACACTTACTATTATTCGTTCAATACTGAGCAATATATGTATTCCCTGACTACTCACGTTATATTATACGCGAGGAATTTTAATGCTTATACAATAAAGAATGAACTGGTAATCTCAAATGTTTGGGGAAGTCCTTCGTTCCAAACGCCTACTGTTTCTAAATGTGATGTTAAAGATTTCTATGATTGACATTTGTTGTTGAAATTCCATTACTGAAAAGTGAATTTGCGGTTGTTCTGATAAGAAACTGACAAATTTAGTATTGTATTGGAATTACCACAAGTAAAAATAAATGTCCACCAATCTTTAACGTATAATTTGTATAGTGTGTTGCCTACCTTACAGGAAATTGGGGATTTTTCATCCTGAGATCAGTTTCCTTTAGGTAAGTTGATTTAATACATTTACAAACACCAACTAATGTTAATGATAACGATGAAACTCATTAAACTCAATTTTGGAAAATGAGTGTTTCTAAATGGCCTAAAATCTAAAATTAATAACTATCTATAATAATTCCAAACGATATTTTTGTTACATATTACAAATGAGTTTAAAATGTCCTTTATTAAGCATTATATAAATAGAATTCACCATATAAACAAACATACATACTACATACATATGAATGTATAATTGATGTATCAATAAATCATATGTTGTCGTGATGCGAATAAACTACCGATAGAGAACTTACAAAATTCCCCTCACCGATCATTGCTAATTCACGAGAAATCTTGCAAAATTGTGCAATTTAAATATTTCATAATATTTTAATGACAACTGATAATATTCTAACAGTAGTGTGTGTACACACACATTAAGTTCCTGTTTTTCTCTACCAAGCGTAATTTCATATTAACCATAACCACAAAGTTTGGAAATAAGCCAACTACCTTAACATTAAACTTAATTTAATTGCATTTTAAAACACATATTATTAAAAAATTTCCATAAAATTTGCCACCAATTTATTTAATTTTAACAACTTTGCTTCTAAGTAAAATGTGATGTTGAAAATAAAATTATCATTGCAGTGAAAATAATTTAAAAAATATATTTTAGGCAATCACATTACATAATGTCATAAATCACTACTATTGTATCAAAAGTTCTGACTCCTTAAAGTGCGTATCGACTATACGCGGTACGACGCGCGGCAATCCTGTTCGTTTGCCGCGCGAGCCAATTATTCTAAATACGTTTGAAAAAGCGCGGCGACCACCCGCGGCCACCGATCCAACCAATGAGGCGATGATTAGTTCGGTTCCCGCGACGTAACCATGAACGTTCCACATGCACGCGCAGCTGCTACTTTTATATTGATGCATCACATTATCCATAAAACACCTAAACGAAAAGTGCGTTAGCGGATGAGGCAATTGTTTAGCAATAGAATGCAATATGGTGCAATAAGACTTATGGATGACATGCGATATGAAGCCGTTGACGATACAATAAAAATTTTTACAAGAATGACTACAACGATGTTTGAACTGTTAAAAACGTTAATAGACCCGTGTGTGAAAAAATTAATACTCAATTTAGAGGGGCAATTTCAGTTACTGAGAGACTTGCTTTAACGTTAAGATTTTTAGTAACTGAAAACTCATATACCTGCCTGCAATACCTGTTCCGATTATCAAAACAATCAATTTCAAGAATCATTCCAGAAGTTTGCGGCGCATTATGTGAGGCTCTAAAAGATTGGGTAAAGGTAAGTAAATAATAGTTACACATAAGTAGCTTTAATAAAAATATTTGTTTGTTGCAAGTATTCTTGGCAATGTTTTACAATTATTGTGACAAAAAGTTAATCGCTTCCATTATCTGAGTTGCCGATTGAAAAGTATCAGTCGACGCAAAAGATGTCATTAAATATTCATCAGAAGGCATTGGGGGCTGACGAGATGGCGTTGGAAGTTGAGGAGATGGCATAGGAGGATGAGGAGATGGCGTTGGAGGTTTAGATGGCATCGAGGACGAATTAGATGGTATTGCAGAACTAGCTGATGTTGAAGACATTTGAGACAAATTGTTGGTGAAATACCCATATTTTCCCAAATCAGCTTCGAAAATAACGTTATTTATTGCGTGCTTAACGTAAATTAAAGTTCGAGGATCATATTTTCAAATCTCAGCTGCAATATGCTGACCATATATAAAGTACGGGTCGGTTGACGTTGACGACGTTTCGCTTAAGATATCAAACGCCTTCTTCAACATAGCATCATTGTCTTGTTCCAAATTTGCTTTTCTTTTGGAATGTCTTTGTTTAGGAGTTGCCGGTGTTTTGTCATTCTCTTGTGGCTCCTGAGCTAGTTTGTCTATTTGTGTAAGTTCGGTAATTTGTTCTTTCTCAGTGTCGTCTACCACAGTGTCTTCTTGGGTTGACAACAAGTCAATAACGAAATGTCACGATAGTTGCTCATCTATAAGACGCTTTCAAATTGGACGGTGTGTAGGGGTGAAATGTAATTATTCCAAATTTTAAATCTATATCTTTAAAACTAAGCCTCGCATTAGAGTGGACATATAACTTGAAATATTCTATTGTTACAGGTGCCCGAATCTGAAGAAGAATGGTTGGAGTTAGCACAAGATTTTGAAAGTAAATGGAATTTTCCTCATGTGATAGGCGCAATTGATGGAAAACACGTTATGTTACAAGCGTCTCTTAACAGTGGCACAGAATATTACAATTATGGGCTTTGTTTAGTATTGTGCTATTTGATTTAGTGAACGCAGACTATTGTTTTCGGTACGTAGATATTCGTTGTCAGTGTAGACTTTCAAATGGGGGTGTTTTCAAGAGCACTACGACGCGTACCCGCACACACACACACACACACCCAGAGGGCAGCATTAGTCACAAAATGAACTAAATAAAATTGGTAAACATCCATATTCGCCTGATAAGACAGGAAAATGAGTTTAAATAGCACACTTGAATGCAATAAAGCCAGAACATGTTTTGTTCTTAGACCTACCTTTATAAAACGTCCCAAATATTCTCTCCAATAAATCTCTTATCACGACTTTAATTCGATACGTCTTTGAACATATTTCAGAGTATACGCATCCAAGCGAACTTCTATAAGCCCCAGAGAAACCCTGCGAACGTATTTCCCGGATTGGAATGGGAACCAGCTCCTCGTGTTTGTTTTCTCTGCGACAACTTACAGTAGACCATTTTTCGCTGTTAATGATTTCAGTTAAAAATCATAGTAAGAACCACATATATAAATAACGGAACATCTTTCATTATTTGTTATGATGTCTACCCCCCTGTTTGGAGAAGCAATTCGAACGTTTTTCGATAGCTTCTACTTGCTAAAACCCTATTTACATAATTTTGCACCTTAATTAACACTCTCACTTTCCAATAATTCGCATCATCACAAATAGATCCTTCAAATCTAAATGGTATGGATATACTTCACAATACATACATTTTAACTAACAATAGGAGGTTGATGCATGACGAATGTTATTTAGAACTTAGCATAGAGTATCTATAGTAGAGAATAAATGTTTCATACAGTGTGAATTGAATGTTGAATATAAATATTATAAATGTGTGCATTTTTATTGAAATTAGTATTGACACATTAATACAGAATCTGTCTGCATATACAGACAGAATATCAGATTTTGTTGGCGTTTCGTGTATAATAAACAAGATCTTTTTCTTTTAAATTTACCGGCGTATGTTTTCAGAAACAGCGTGGTTGGCAAGGAAACAAAAAATAATAGATAGAGCTTCCTGTCGGATAATTACATATAAAAGTGACAATTAAATGTAATTTTTCACGTCTGGTGGATTTCGACGATATTTTTAATCGATTCGAATTCGTCGCGTAGTTTGTGTAAGAATCGGTCGTGTGTGTTGTTTCTTTGTTTGAAGTGTTCGGGCGTGTGAGTATAGAGACCCAGCATGATGTAGTACATTGGACTACCAAGTCTGAGAGATGGAATAGCATATCTCTGGGGATTCACCTGCTTTTTTCTGTGCCCCGGTTGCTGCTTTTTGCACGTGTTACGTTCTTCTGCGGACGCATGGATTCCTCATGAATAAATCGAGATTGACGATTCTGGTTCAGGGCAATCAAGAAGCCCGGTAAATTGACGAATAAAACGCAGGTACCCTTTTATAATATTGTTCATTTGCTTCTTTATTGTTGGCCTGTGAAAGACATAAGCGAAATATTCTCGTCTATCGGCGAGAATTCAATTTAAGCCAAAATCCCGGCTGCCAACCCATTGTAGAGGCCAGTTTAGACCTCCCCTGTCCCGATTGTGGACTGTATCTAGTATATTTAACCCTAACTTTAGTGGGTAATAGATTGAGTAGTTCTTCCCGTACCTCTTGAATCGGGCCAAATTCAAGAGACGGAGAAGTTTCCTGTAACCTTTTGTAACCTGTTATATGCATGTGTATGCTAAATAAGCCATTTCTTTAACAATAGATATGTCGCAATCAGCTAGAGGCCACGGAACAGTTTGTATCTGTTCCAAAGGATAGTTTCATACTTTGAGCGGCTTATCTGGAGCAATGGCACCCTCCCTATATCTTGGCTCATTGTACGCGTTTCCAGCGACTTCCTTTAGAGCGCGGACAATGCTAATGCACTTTACCTGGAATCCCCCCCTGCTCCGAAGAGCTAGCGGCCATCAGTACCGTTGTTGGGCGTAACGCCTAATACGCCCGTGTCAAGAAGTGTAAATTATAAACAGAGCTGGTGAGATACGCTTACGCTCAAAAGTGATGATATGAATCCGATGAAACTTTGCCTTTATGACCGTGTAAACAAAGAAAGCGAGCTAGGCCCAATCCACCCAAATCTCCGTCTGAAATCTAATCGAAGACCGATTCAATTAAATATTGGTTCAATACAAATAAATTCTGCACCGTCCTCAATTCATAAGGGTTAGAGGTTTAGCTAACAAAACTAAATGAAATAATTAGCTGAAAGGTCGTTTCAGAGAAAGTGGCGCTCAATGTGGGGTTTCGATAACCACGAGATTACAAAGACAGTGACATCATAACGTGAGACCTGATAAAGCTCATTGATAATTATTAAAAATAGAATTATACACAATTATCAAGGAAAGAACTATGAAAATGAGTATGGCATCATCTACATCAAACACTAATTGAATTTCCTCTCTTTACAAATAAAAGCTTCACATTAACAAAAATATCAAATCTACTGTACTTTTCAAATATTAGCTTTTACATTTATTATTCCAAATACGTTTTATACAGTTTTTAATAGGTATTAATATTGTAATCAAATTAGAAACAATAAAAACTCAATGCAACTTTCTGGAATAATCCAGAAGGTTCCTTAGAATTAAGATAGATGATGTAATCACAAATGCCTCATTACTATAACCGACATCTATCTAATTAAGTTCAAGGTCAGCAATAAGCTATGGCATTGCAATTTATTACATCAGAATTATGACTAATTTTACTCTTGATTATTCCTTACTGTTTTGGACTTCCTCCTTTCTATATAAATAGCAGATTAAATTCCCTTAATTTTTAGTTTTAATTATGATATTGTTCTACTTTGAATAACACTCTTTTATAAAACGAAACCTTATCTAAAAATGTATATTTTAATAAAGGAAACTATATCTCGATTTATATGAATATTGAAGTGTAATCCTTTTAAAATTAATATATAAAATATTTTATAACAATGCGTTCCTAGAACAACACTCTAAATTAACGCAATTTACAACAGCCATTTAACACAGCAAAAACAGAACTGTATATAAATACCTGGCTTTTGCACATAATAGATAATCAATTCTATTAAATGGTTTTTCGTTATCTAATGTGACTTCCCAGTTTCTTTTCTATTCGATATCAAAGCTAGGAGTCAGAACTTTTTACTCCGATAGTAGAATATTAGTGGAGTATAACAATTCTATTATTTGCATGCATCGAGAGCCCACAGTAACACATTGCCAGTATAAATTTTGCTGAATATTTCTAAAACTTAGTCACTGTCGTATGGTTAAACAGTTATTCAATTTTTATTTAATTTGACATATACCAATATTTATTTTTGTTTTAAACATTATTATTATTATTATTCTTGCATAAATAGATTCCATTTTTTAAGTTTAAAAATTACTAAATTTCTATTACGCGTGATATGTTGAAGTTGGTTAAACAATGATATACAAAAATCACGTCCTTCCTCTTTCGTAATTTAAATAACTGTATCCGTTTTGTTTTACAGCGGTTTTCAAATGAATTTTATTAATTAGTCAGCTGTTAAATGAAAGCTGGATGTTGGCGCTCGCGTTTCACGAACATTTTTATGTTTGTAGTTCAACTGCTGTGTCTGCTGAAAGTTTGAATTGTTCCATAATCGTTCTAGACACAAAATTAGAAGTTGGAGCTAGTAGAGTTCGCTTCTGATAACTTTCCACAATCGGATTTAAGTCATTATGTTAATAAATGCTATTTTACTTACTTTTACAACGGCCATAATATCTAGGCAAGGTTGGACACGATAATAATTTGGATGGTTGATCGAATAGTTTTTTAAACAATAAAGTTCTTTTAAAAATTGCAAAAATTTACTTTCGTTACATTTACATCGATTATAAAAGTGATGCAAGGTTTGTCGTTGTTTGTTGGTCACGACTTTTTAATTGACTTACTTCAATTATTTAGTTGATCGAGCGTATCTAATTATTTATTTGTTTACATAGTTGGGGTCAACGGCCAACTAAATTTGTTTGGGGTGCCTCTAGTGTAAAACTTAAATGACACATACAACGAGTACTGCTATTTGCTTGCATATTATTTAAAATCAAGCTTTGTTATTATTCTCGAAAAAATACAAAATGTAGGTTTAAGCCTATTTGTGAAATTCACGTTAAACTTTATATTATTTATATAACAAAATAAAACCATTAAAATAATAAAAGCAACAAAAGAAGTATTTGAATTATTTAAAATAAATGATAATGAAAGCAGTTAATTTATGGCTACGATGTTTTACCTTGCAAATCGAATTTATACGTTTACAGTAAATAAAATATTTGTTGAAAAAGGTTATTCTAATACTAAAAGATTACATAGATTTCTAACTAACGGTACAAACTACAGGTTACCTGAATTTTAAATAAAATAATTAAGAATGAAACTCAAGCTATGCACCTTTATTTAGATTTAAATCATTCAATTTCCTTAATTAGTAATTGAAAGTCTTTTGAAATTTCGGGTTTCGCATCACTCCCGAATTTGAGTTACTTTAATAATTTGTAAACTAATCTTTACATTGTAGTAGCAGACTGATTTATTGGAATTATTTCTTGTATTTAGAACGGACTAATTGTTCCCTGCGTTGACAAGGGTGACTAAATATAATTTGTTGCTTCTGTAAGTTAATTTAACGATGAATTGGTCACCGCATCTTTGACTGCATTAACTTTGCTATTTAATTGATTACACTGTAACTGTGCGACATTTTATCAATGCTGGCTAATCAGGAAAATACGAATGTATTTGGTAGTTGCAATTTATATAATCTTTTCGTAGTTTGCTTATGCAATACGGTGGTTTGCATTTTGAATTTAAACCAATGAGCTTAAATTTTCTTGTCGATTAAATGCACTACGCGGTTCTCAGGTTAATTTACATAAATTGTGTCATTTAACGAGGAGTTAGTATTAAAACTTACTTAGGGATGTTGCCGGTAGAGTTGTTAAGTTTCCATCAAAATTTTAAATATGGTTTCTGTTGAAAGAGTCACGCCCGACCTTGGCTTTTCACATTTGTTTAGTAAATCTACCGCATTCTATCCTTTAAAAAATTTAACCTAAAGAGCTATTACTACAAGTTAATTTGCATTATTTGTCTAAATATTATTATATACACATGTTTTATTTATTCTCAGACATATTGATGTGAATTAATATTTTTATTTTAATGTGGTATCAATATCATAGTAAGTACCTGTATAGATGAAGACATAATATTTTAACTAATGAGGTTCTCTGAAAAGAAGCTGTTTTACTACGTATAGTATATTGCTCACAAAAGCCAAGCAAGTACTTACGTGAGTAACAACATCATCTTTATACATATAATAAACGTCTATTAAAATTACCATACAAATCATGTTCTATTAATTTTCAAATAAAAATAGGAATAAATATTAAAGGTAAAATAACGCAAGAATCCCATTAAAATACCTTAGCATTACATATAGATTATAGTATAAAAGCGCTAATAAACCAAACACGTTTTTGATGTATATCCTCTACCTATGACTTAGTTGTTAACTGTTCATCGATTTGTATTTAAAGTCCAACAATTGGAAAATAATGGCAAAACAATATGCCACTTTATAAACTTGAATATCAATTTTTCATAATCTAATCAGAAATAAATAAAACCCTATTTACCGATCAGCACTATTTTGTACGCTTTAAACTTGATATGAATCCAGTAGTTTTTGAGTTAATATAAACAAAACAATCCTGACCATCTGTTTTTAAAATTCCTCTCCAACTAAATAAAAAGCGTACAATATAATACGACTTATCGCACGGTCTAATCAAAAATATTTATGCTATCTTGAAATTGGTTTTTTGCACTTTCCATTCAACCAAACTCTTTTACTGATAACCGAGAACTACTGGAAAACATCTCACATAGTTTATACTCTCTAAATTTAAAACCAATCTGTTAAGTCGGTTTACAGTTATTGTGGATCGAACGGACTAGAAATTTTTTAAAAGTTCGCCATATTGGAAAAAAACTACAAAAAAAGTATACCACTTTGCACACTTCAATACATTCTTTCACATAATATAATCAAAAATATATGTTGCCTTGAAAATTGTTTGTTGCATTCTCCACCCCATCAAACTTTCACCGATCATCACCAAAAACTTATCGACTCATGAAAACATTCTCTAGCTTTTACCCACAAAATTTAATGTTTACCAGGTTATGAGTTATCGCTCATTTATAAAATTGTAATTAATAATTTACTATTCAAATAAATAAGTATAAATATAGGAAAGATGCGCACACCAATGGGGACTTTTGAAAATCACAAAATGGCGAATTTTACTCAATGATTTAGCATTGAAATCTTAGAAAATCCAACTAACAGAAGAATTGAAACCGACAGACCTTTCAATATACCATTTATTTGTCAATTTTTATAGCATTTGTCTCAAAAATTATTTTTTCGGACGAAATATATTTTGAGCCGTATTTGGCGATAAGAAAATCCATGCGTAGTTCAAGAGAAACTGTTAGACACTCAATTAATAAGTCAATAATTACGTTGTTCTAAACATTAGAAATTTAATTTAAATTTCTAAATAATTTGCCATGATATAAAATAACCAGTAATATTGAGTTAAACTAAGTTTTCGCACGCTATAAAGATGAATATTTTTATAATTTTCAAAGTGCTCCGTAATAAACTGATCGTGAGTGATTTAAATAAGTGTAAAAAAAATAAAACTTCAAAGCAATGGGATGTAAAATGAAATTATGCAAAAACCATTTTACATAGAAATTCTTGGGGTAAAGACGCGCCAAAGAGAGGTACAATTTGCCGACGTCATAAAAAAAACAACCAGGGTTGAAGCATTGAAGAACTAAGGAAAAAAGCGCGACTAGAACGGAAATTTAACGTTTGTCATCCCAAGCATGAAACCAAGAATTTGAAATTTGGAAGATGCCTATTGGGTAATAAAAAATATCTAAGTGGGATTTCCGAATGTTATAAAAAGCCAAAACAGATCTTTTCTTGTGCTGTTCTATTAATCGCGCGAACTAGCCGAGTTTGGATCCGTTAAAGTTAGAAATGTAAATTCCAACTTAACTTGTGGCGCGTATAGAAGATCGTGTCATTAAAAAGCCCTGGAGTTAGACAACTCAACGTAAGTGTAATTTTCCTAATATATAACAAGAAAATAAATTCAACATTCGAACTCTCAACCGTAAAGAAGTACCGCTAGTTTGAATGGGATATTTAAAGGGAAGTAAATCCCTTTAAGACAGTCTACCTGGAATAGAATAGTCCGAAGGAAGCCTAATTATTTTAAATCGAAGATAATGCAAACGCAACTTAAACTGTAAGTGGATTTATCAAATCGTTTATAAACTTAAATAACAAATAAAATCAAAGGTGCTTCTTGCTTGTTAGTTTAACTTTTAAATTCTGTTTCAATTTGAATAAATACTTTTAAAGAACCAAAAGTTCTTTCTAGAATACAAACTATAACATTATATTAAATACTTGTTTACAGTATGTCATAACAATTTATATAACCGAAGGGAAGAAGTAATTATTAAACGTTTTTTAAGATTTATGTGCATTAGATTTAAATGAAAATATTGTTTATTCGAAATTTATTCATTTGATTTTTATTAAATAAACGTGTATAGCGTAAAGTTTATGTTTCTCCCTTGGTGAAATATATCGAAGTCGTTTATCATATAATATTGGTGAGATCGATGAAGTCTAACCTAACTATTGGAATAGAAAGATTATGTTAATTTTCTTTTTGGGTAAATAAGGAACTGTAAAATTTAGAGTCCGCTATTTAGAAGGGTCTTAACTTATTGATAAAGATCAATACAGTTCGAACAAGTTTGCCTGCCTCAATCCTAAAACCGAACCAAAAATTACGTAAATTAATAACGTAATAAAGCAATTTATTAAAACTGTTTAACATTTGCCAAACTAGATAGACACCAAATCCCACTGGTATACATTTTGGTTTATACTTCTTTGTGGTTAATGCTGGAAGCCCCAAGCTGGTGACGGGCTTCGCTATAGGCAGATAATAAATTTCTTATGGGCCGAATTAGATATTACGGATCTTCGTAAATTGTGTTGTTAAATTTCAAAATTGTAAATCTTTGTTTTGTTAAATAAAAGTAAAGGTAAGAGTAAAAACTATACACAACAGCATTCTGTTTTTACAGCTACATTTTTATAATTTATGACCTTAAACAAATGGTTCGATATAGGTACCACCAATAAACCTCTCATTTCATGTTGTATTATTGTCTTAGTTAATAATGTAAATAGTTGGTCGTCATCAAACTATCATTGTTTAATTTATAAGATTTACTATGTTGTTACCATTTATTTAAATTATTCAATTTATTAATTTTATTTTAAATTTTAAAATTTAAATATGTTGCTAATTTTCTTTATTTACCTATTTGTGTTATATCCCACTTATCTTCGAAACTTGCTGCTAATAATAAGAGCAATAAAATAACCTTTGTACTTATTCTATACATAAACCTGAAAATTATACCTTTTAATACAAGAATTTGTTTTGTAACTTAGTACATTTAGAACTGCAAAATGAGGTAGCAATTTAGATTTTAAATTACTTTAATAACTGGTTACTTTTCAATAAAAAGTGTGTCAACTGCTTCCTTAAACCCTCATTATAATTTATAGTGCCTGCAATAAACCGTCTCTCGCTACACGGAATCATTTACATAACAGAATTTAGGACAATAAGCTCAAAGCAATTTCAATGCAATTTTGCCAGAGGCAACAACTTTAATGTGCAATATCTCTTTAACTATTGGCGATAGCAAGAAAAGATACCATCTCTTTTATTCTATTTTCAATTTCTAGTACACGTTACAAGAACGTTCACTATTTTCTTTATACCCTGTATAGTAGCTCCGAAGTATCTTGTACTTTGGAAAGGAATTTACCTTTAGATTATTTATTGTGAAGATTCTTTGTGGAACATCTTCACAGCTAACTTGGTTCTTGTACACATATATTAACTTGTAGGTGATTTCAACCGTATTTTACTCACTAGTATTACAACGAAGAATACCCTACGAATTTCTCTCTTTATCCTTTTGTACATTTCTCTTGTAGCTATGACAACCCGTTCTTGCATCTTAATTTGCCAATTACAGACCCACATTTTAGAATATGTCTTTACTACTTTCTTAGAATCTTCGTTTAAAGTCTCACATAGGGAAACGTTTAATCCTTTTACAACATTTATATAAATTTGTTTTGTTAGAACATCGTTGTCGATTATTTTTTGATCGAACTTTCAATTTTAAGGTTTTATGTACTACAGAAAAGGCATTCCTTTGTCGGAAGCAATTTTCTTAGAGTCGCAACTTGTGTATTTATATAAATGATTACAAATTTACGAGGGTTATCTCTAAATTAAAGACCTCTGGGGAATTTCTCTCCTTGAGGTTGACAAACCTGTGTGGATCAATGCCACTCTAGTAATATACACACTGAGTTGTAATCCGTCAGTTGTCGCATTGTAGTACGCTTGTTTACGTGTAAGTTATTACGTTTTAAAATTAATCAAAAATCGACGTTGCTGCTGATTGTGAAATACGTGGAGTGATATGCTTTTTAAACCATGAAAGCGTTAAGCCAGCTGAAATTCATAGGCAGTTGGTTACGGTGTATGGTGATAATGTAATGAATGAAAGAAATGTTCGAAAATGGTCTTAAAGGTTTAGAAATAACAGAATTAATGTGCATGATGAGGAACATCCGGGGAGACCCTCGATAATAAACGCGGACTTGTTATAACGAGTCGATGTTGAAATCCGAAACAATCGTTGCATAACAATTTCCAACCTGGCTCTTCGTTTTCCTGACGTTTCAAGAACTGCTATTGGTCGCATTGTGTATGACCATTTAGGTTTCAGAAAGGTTTGTGCACGTTGGATGTGGTACGTGTTTAGGAACGTCACAAACAAATCCGAATGGATCTGCTTTGGAATCTCTGTTGCGCTACTCAGAAAATGGACGGAAAATGATGGCCAGAGTCTTTGGGGATCGATTTGGCATACTGTTCATTGACTTTATGCCACGTGGAACGACTGTAAATGCAGAAGCCTACTGCGAAACTCTTAGTAAGTTACGATGCTCCATTCAAAATTGACGACATGGACGGCTGACCAATAGTGTTGTATTGCTGCACAATAATGCACATCAACATGTTACAGGCGCAACGCGTGATTTACTGCGAGGGTTGAAAATTTTCAATCATCCACCATTTTCTACAACTTGGTCAGTTGCAATAGATTGGATGGGAAGTGTAGCACGCAGAATATCAATGTCATCTGTTTATCGCCGGATAAAATCTTATGAACTACTTTTGTATGGTCTATTTTTGTGCCTTCCTCTGACCCCACTTCACCATTCCCGCAGGTTAATAGGAGCAACGAAAAAGCGAATTTGGCACAAAAATGGTATCAGTTATGTTCAGTGACGAGACTCGATTTTGCTTGTAGGCTCACGGCGATCGTAGGTAGGTCAGGCGTATGCGTGAAGAACGCAAAAGTTCAAAATTTTTTGTGAAACGCAACACAACCCTCACAATAAGAGTGATAATATGGGGTGCAATATGTTATTATAAAAAATGACCCTTGTTCTTAATTGACGGCAACTTAAACGCAGCCGGTTACATTGCCAATGTACTGGAGCCTGTTGCAATTCCATATCTTCGGGGATTGGAAAATCCCATGTTTCAATAATACAATGCGCATCCACATACGACACGGGCCACAACACGTTTTTTGGAAAAAGCTAACATTGTCGTCCTCCCATGACCTGCTCGGTCGCCTGATTTATCACTCATTGATCATGTGTGTGATGTGATTTGTAGACGGCTGAATGATTTACGACACCCTGCAGGCGACTTGGATCATCTTTAATTGCGGATTCAGGAAGCTTGGAATAATATGTCAAGGTTGATTTTGATCACTTGATTCATTATAGAAGAAACTTTTTTATTTCTGTTCTTTTATTTTCAAATTTTAATCGTTTGTTTGTAGTGATAAATTATATCGTTTGTAAACAAACATTTCAATAAAATCGCTCTAGTAATTTTAGGTGTTGCGTTTTTTATGGATGTTGGTATATATATATATATATATATATATATATATATATACAGGGTGTACCACTTAAAGCTTCCAGGCCAAATATTTCAGTAATTGGACGAGTAGTCGAATTTTATGAACAATATTTGCTAGATAATGAAAATAACTGTATTTTTGTGTCAATAAAATTACTGCATGTTTTAAAATGTAGATAGCGCTAATGCAAAGTTATTTTTTGATCCTAAGAACGTTTAAATGTAAATAATATGAAAGACCATTCAATATAAAGTATTTTTTGTAATATGAACAAATTTCGAAAAATCAAAGGTTTTCAATTTTTTTTTGTATGTTAGCAATGCGGCTTTTATGAATAAAAAAGGCCGAGAAACGGTATTTTAGTATTAATAGTTTTTACTTGTAAATTGAAAAAATTAACATTAAACATTGGGTTAATCGAAAAATTTTTAAAAAGTAACGGTCATAACATACAGCAACTTAATCATTAGTAAAGGTGCAACTTAGATTAAATGTTCAAAATTGTTACCATCTGCGTTTACACACATTGATATATTAACTTGTTTGCGATTAATCTAATGTTTATTTTTCAATTCACAAATAGTTACTGTTAATAGTAGAAAATTGTTCCATAGCCTTTTTTTATTTATAAAAGCCACATTGCTAACATACAAGTAAATTTAGTAAATTACTTATTTTGATAGTACTCAAATTAAAATTAAAATATCTTAAACACCATTGACTTTTCGAAATTAGTTCGTATTATAGAAAATACTTTATATTGAATGGTCTTTCAGATACTTTACATTTTAAAGTTCTTAGGATAAAAAAATATCTCTGCATTAGAGCGCCATCTTCATTTTAGGACATGAAGTCATTTAAATAGCACAGAAATACAGCTATTTTCATGATCTATTAATTTTCGTTCATAACATTCGAATATCTTGTAAAATTACTGAAATATTTGGCCTCAGAGTTTTAAGTGGTATACCCTGTATATATATATATATATATATATATATATATATATATATATATATATATATA